>ML096385.1:5386-16430 GCA_003697995.1 Taxidea taxus jeffersonii | reverse complement strand
GGTTTTACTTACCTGTGGAGCATAAGGAATAACACGGAGCACATGGGGAGATGGAGAGGAGAAGTGAATTGGGGGAAATTGGAGGGGAAGACGAACCATGAGAGACTGTGGACTCTGAGAAACAAACTGAGGGTTTGGGAGGAGAGGGAAGGTGGGAGGTTGGGGGAAACTGGTGGCGGGTATTAAGGAGGGCACGGACTGCATGGAGCACTGGGTGTGGTGCATAAACAATGAATTCTGGAACACTGAGAAAAATTAAATTAAATTAAATGAAAAACTTTTATGTAGGACTCTTCCAGCACTTTAATGCTTAGAAAGGCATTTCCTGTTTCGAAAACTAGCTACCTATTGACATGTGGTTTCCCCACCTTTTAAAAACAGTTAAAACTTACAGACTAACAACCAATCACACCCACAAATATGGATAAATAAAAGAAAATCCCCACTACCAAGGTCTGGCTCAGACCAGTAAGCAGGACCAGATGCCCGCCCCACATGCCAGGCTCCCTAAAATCTCAGTGGCTTGCCGGCTTTCAACCTGGAGCAGGCGTCAGTCACCCAAAGAGCTTACTGTAACGCAGGCTGCTGGCCCCCCAGCCCTGGGTTTCTGATTCAGTGTTCCCGAGGTGGGGCACCAACATTTGCATTTCTAACAAGTTCCAGGCGATGCTGGTGCTGCCCTTTCAGGAACCACACTTCAAGACCCACAGCTGAGGCTAATGTTTTCCATACTCCATGTTTCACAGGTAAAATCGCTTTGGGGATTCAAGCAGTTGCTGTCAATCTAACAGGCCTCGTGACGGGCCCTGCTTCTGAAAGCTATTTAGGTTCTGTTCGATGTTGAAGATCTGGGGCACAGCAGTTTGGGATCCAAAACTCAAAGTACTGGGGGGAGAATGATCCTGCTGGTGCCAGATTTGATGTGAGGAGAGACTCCGCCTCCTGGAACGCAATTTATTCTTAACACTCAAGCAGTAAAGATCTTGGGTGTTTCCTAGATTTTGGCCCCATCCAACAAATGCCCCACAGGACTGACTACGATTTCTTCTGTTTCTTCATTCGCTTGTTCTGCAAACTTTACCAACAGTCGGCCTCGTGGGCCAGGTAATCTTTGGTTTTGCAGATGAAAAAATTGTAGATACTTAAGATTCTTGGCTGAGCTGCATCTCCTTTCCTTTCCTTTTTCTGGTGATAGAATTAATGCATGCCCACTGCTGAGATTCCGGGAAATATAGGAAGATGGGATTACTCATTGTCCTACCGCACACAGCAAATCACTGTTAATGTTCTCATACATTTCTTTCCCGTACTTTGTGCGTAACAGATCTGGATCATAATGTAGCTTTGCGTAGTGCCCCGTTCATATGGCCCAAGTATGGAAGGTCAAGTGCTCTCTGTTGCCCATGAGTCAAGAATTTTAAGCACAGCTCCCTGCTCGTCTGGGCCACGGCCCTGGGGCGACACATGAATGTCCCAAGCAAAAGCCTGGGACCTGGGCTGGGAAGGACTGGTCTTCAGATCAGAGCACAGGTCAGTGATCAGGAGTCTGGGACCATAGCAGAGATAGAAAAGCAGGGAAGGCATGAGACCAGAGCAAGGGTCTGGGATGGAGGGACAGAGGCCAAGCCTGGAGAGATTCCTAGGGAACAGCTGCAGGTGCTTCACTGCATCTGCCCTGTATCCTCCCACCAGATGGGGAGGAGTGGACAGCTGGAAAGCAAGCCAAGCAGGCCTGGGGTTGGAGAAGTCAGTGTAGCAGCCCTTGATCTGGACCAAATCTGGGATGGGCATCCCACGCACACTTATGTGAGGACAGCTTACGGTGTCTTGGACATTGCACATGGCCGTGAGAATAGCGAGCTAAGACAGGGACCCGCTCGCATATGCGTAGGCAAGTGAGGCTCAGGACATTCAGACAACACTCTGGGGCATGCTCAGAACCCAGGGAGCCCCTACAAGTTTCCTGTTTCTTGATCCCCAGCTTCGGACACGTTCCCGTACACCCAGCAGCATCCAGCAAACGGACCCGTTTGCTCATATATTTATGTGTTTTATTTAAGACAAAAAGTCTAAACCAGTGAAGTCCTGACACATCAGGGTTGTTGTGGTATATAAAAACCTGGTAGCAAAGGAGCCTTAGGTGTTTTACCTGTACTTCCAGGAAGACAAACAAATCTCAGCTCTCCTCGTTAAGACAGACTCATCTCTCTTTCTTCAGAGGGAGAAGAGTTTAACAGAAGTGTTGGCTGGACCCCGGCGCTGGGAAAGCTGTTTGATACCCCTGGATCCCTGCCACTATCCTCACCCTCGCATGCTGTCTGCAGACTCGGTGCAGAACAGCTCTGCGCAGGGCTGGAGGTCAAGGAGAAGACTGAGGTGTTGCCCAAGTGACTCAGGTAAGCCTGTGACGCAGGAGCAGGGCTCTGTCCCCTGCCACCAGGGAGGTCTCCTGTATTAAGGACTCCCTTTTTCGGCTATAGGTGGCATCACCGTGCACAGCACGAATGAATGGCAGAACAGCAGTGACTCTGAGGACCCCACCCCCTTGCACGCGCCATCAACCCAAAACACCGAGCATTCAGACCATCCCGTCCTGAGTCCCAGCCCCTTTCAGCCTTCCCTGGCCTCCTCTCCACTGTCAACACACATCAAGTCCTAAGGCTGCCTTCAGACACCGTTCCACATTTCCTCCCCGAGTAGATCACTGCAGTGATGGCAAACACACAGAAATGTTTGATGAATGAAGGGCAATAATACAATAAAAACTTCCAGTAATTATTTGCTGCATAAGAGAGAGACTCTGCACTGGCTGCCAAGAAATCTAGGAGCCTCATACTCAGAGGGCTGTGTACCCTGGGAGGCTAGAGACCCTGAGGTATGGCCCTCGGACCATCCTCTTTGGGAAGGAGTCTGTGTTCGTAGCCAATTACATCCCACCTTCACTGATAACCAATTTCCTGCACAGAGCCAGCGGCTCATAACTTTTGGGATGAGCACCAACAGATTAAAAAGCTGTTGAGCAGAATCCTAGTCGATTTTATTTTCCTCTTGGCACTGTGGGCTAGAACACCAGTGAGGGGGTAGCATGGGGAAATGGTTTCAATTAGCAAGATGAGCCTCGTGCCTGCTAGGATCACTTCTCAGAACACAGAGAACAGCCGTGGTCACAGGCTTCCTCTGAGGTGGGAAGAAACCAAAGGCTGTGTGGCAATGTCAGACCAGAAGCTGAAGCCAATTACAGAGTCTTTACCCTCTGCGGTGGCCAGTCTCCAAGATGGCCCCGACGACTGATGGCTCTGGGTATTTGCCCGGAGGTGTTCCTCTCCCTCACGGAATAGGAATGGCCGTATACCCAAGAGGATGTTCCAGAAACGATGGAGTTTGACTTACAAGAGGAGGCAGTACACAGCACCATCGCCTCTGCCTTGCGTTCTCTCTTGCATCATCTGTTTTGAGGGAAGCCAGCTGTGGTGTCATGAAGATACTCAAGCAGCACTATAGAGGGATCCACGTGGCAAGGACCCAAGGCCTCCTGCCAAAAGCCCATGTCACCTGCCAGCCACATGGGTAAGCCGCCTTGAAGCACTTCCTCCAGCCCCAGTCAAGCCTTCGAATGATCACAGCTCCAGCCACCATCTTGACTGCCACCTCATAACACTGCGCCAGAACCACTCAGCTAGCTGCTTTCAGATTCCCAACCCACAGAAACCATGATATTGGACACAATTATTGTTGTTTTATATCACAACCTATGGTGTAATATATTTTGCAGCAAACAGATCACTCATGCACCCTACCCTACCAAGTATAGCATCCTACCTACCTTTATCTACAAGAAACCAACGTCGTACATTAAAAAGTGTTCATCATCACTGGCCATCAGGGAAATTCAAATCAAAACTATACTGAGATTTCCCCTGACACCAGTGAGAATGGCCAAAATTAACACGACAGGAAACAACGTGTGTTGGAGAGGATGTGGAGAAAGGGGAGCCTCTTACGCTGTTAGTGGGAATGCAAGTTGGTGCAGCCACTTTGGAAAATTAAAAATAAAGCTTCCCTATGACCCTGCCATTGCACTTCTGGGTATTTACCCCAACGACACAGATGTAGTGAACAGAAGGGCCATCTATATCCCAGTGTTCATAGCAGCAATGGCCACGGTCGCCAAACTGGAAAGAACCAAGATGCCCTTCAATGGACGAATGGATAAGGAAGATGTGGGTCCATCTACACTATGGAGTATTATGCCTCCAACAGAAAGGATGAATACCCAACTTTTGTGTCAACATAGACGGGACCAAAGGAAATTATGCTGAGTGAAATAAGTCAGGCAGAGAGAGTCAATTATCATATGGTTTCACTTACTTGTGGAGCATAAGGAATAACACAGAGGACATGGGGAGCTGGAGAGAAGGGTGTTGGGGGAAATTGGAGGAAGAGACGAACCATGAGAGACTATGGACTCTGAGAAACAGTCTGAGGGTTTGGGAGAGGAGTGGGGGGATGGGTGAGCCTGGTGGTGGGTATTAAGGAGGGCACCTATTGCATGGAGCACTGGGTGTGGTGTGTAAACAATGAACCTTGGAACACTGAAAAAATAAAAGAAAATAAAAAATAAAAGAAAGAAACTGACTTTGTCCCTGGTGGGAACCCTTGCCAGAGTCTCTTAAGTAAACAATCTTCTTGCTAGAGTATCAGCAAGAATCACAACCTGATATCAATATCCCCTGCCTTTCAGAGGCGGAAAGCTGCCATTCCCCTGTTCCTCTATATCATCTTCAACCACTGTAGCAAAGTAAACACACGCACATACGCGTGCATATACAAACACTCGCACACACAGAGCTTTCTCTTAAACCTGAAAAATCACTCAAGCACTGGGAAGATGCACTTTTTTCCCAGGAAGGACAGGATGCACGGATGTTTTAGAGTACCATTTATTCACGCTGTCTCCGAATAGACAGATGGAGGGGGCAGTGTGGGAGGGTACAGCTGACTACTGAGAATTGATAGCTGTCTCTGTTCTCCTTTGCTAGTCATAAAATTCTGAGCTGTATGAGGACCAGCAGGATAGAAAAGCCAATGCCACAGTGTCCATGCATTCCTGCATTCATTTAAATATTTCAGGATACAATTTTCCCCCTTATTCGCTTTTTCCCATCCTGTTTGTGTCCCCAGATGAGGAAGAGGGTCTTTAATATAAGGAAAAAACAGAGAACTTGCAAGCCTAATAGTATGTCCAAATTATGCTAGAGGCAGTCAAGATAGAGAAGTATTTCCTTGCTGTGTAAGTGTTCAACTATGAAGAACCTGGAAGATGTGAGGTTTCTACTTTAGGGGTAGATTAAATACTGGGAGCTCCTTGCCCTCCAGGATGGGGGTTGGGAAGAATGCTCAGAGCCTGGAAGGCATGTAGCATTCTTCTAGGCTACAGGGCACCACGAAGGCAGAGGCAAAGGGAAGAGAGAGCACTCTGAGTGGGGAACAAAGCATGGCCCAGAAGAAAGAAATCAGGCAGAGAAGGAACTCTGAAATGTTCACCAGAGTGAATCTGTATGGGATGAAACCTGGCCTGGTGAGAAACATGTTTCCCCATCTTTTTAACTATGTGTTCATTTTTTTTTTTTTTAATTTCTGCCAAAGGCCCCTACCTGTCTGTCCTTCCAAGTGTTGAGTCACACCTGAAGGGTTACATAATCAGTGAGATATTCTTGTCACATAGCAGGTAGGACCACGGAGGTCCTGGGGAGAGTCAGGGCTGATCACAACCTCAGTCTGGGGAGGCAGTTTGGGGACACATTCTTGTGTGTCGCTCTCCCCTGTTCCTGGATGTCTTCCAGAACCAGGTCCTGCCTCTCTGCTCATCTTCATTTATGCAACTTCTCTCGATGAGCACCTCCTCGCCCATGATTTCACCCACCAGCTCTGATGGACAATAAATCTGGACGTCCAGCCCCAGCCTCTTGTCCACAATATGCCCCTGCATGTAGCTGGGCAAAGACTTGCCTCCCTCTCTTAGTTGTCTGACCCTCACCTTGCACTCAACGTGCCCAACTCAGAATTCAACTCCACACAAAGACTTCTTTTCTCCATGACCTTATCCCTATCATTAGGGGACCCTGGGATCATCTCAAGTCTTCTCTTCGCTCAGGTCCTAAAACCATTCTGCCAGTGAGGTCTGAGGTCTCTCCCTTCAACCTAACGTCCAATGACTCAGCCACACACACTGCCTCTACTCTAAACCCATCATGACAAGCCTGGAATACCCCTTTTAGTCCTTTGTCACTTCCGGCCGTATTTCAAAGTTTGAAGCAAGTACCTCCATTTCCCCAAGTCTTATCTGACCCCTCAAGATCACATCTGTCTCCTTTCTGGGGCTGCTATTCATTCCCCTCAAAAAATAGTTATGGAGGATCCACTGCGTACAGCGTGTGAGGAGCTGAGGACACCTACAAATGATTAGACTAGTAACCATCACACCAAGAATCTCTTCTATGTTTTCTCTCTTCAGAGTGTTTCCCCACTCAAATTCTTAAATAGCCAGGGCTGTCTTCAACGTCTTTTGTGAAACCCACAGTGACAGACTGCAGGGCCCAAAACATGCTCTTACCGAGTGCTTATTGGTTATATGCAAGATGGTAGCAGAGTAAGACCAGAAATACACGTCAACTGCAATGTTTACCTAGATTAGAGAATTATCTTTGGCTAAGAAAAAAAAAAAACACATCAAGAAATTAAAGAAACCGCATGTACTGGAGTGGTGTTTTACATGCAAAACCAACAATTCAATTTAACCTGATAAAACATTCCACTCAAATTTTAAAAACAGTGGTTGATAACCATTTCCCAAATTCCATAGTCATGAACTGAGAGTCACATATTAAGACCAAAGAACTAATATGAAAATGATTCATAATACCTTAGTAATTTGAACATAGATATTTGAAATCTCCCAAGAGATTTTACGAGACAGAAACAGGAGGAAATCGAGGAGCATCAAACACAAATTCTTAGGAAAAACCATTCTATTCTATTAAGGTACTAGGGTATTGATAGGATCTAAACACATGAGGAAACCCCGATATCCTCTCAGCAAAAGGGTATCTTGGAACCAGAGATTGAACAGGGCTCAGGGGATATCAATGGAGTACTTTCTAAGGGTCCCCAAGAAAGAAACATTTGTGACTCAGAAGTGAAGGAATATCATTTCCCCCAAATGTAAAACAATTTCTGGTATAAAGAAAAATTAGGGAGACAGTCTGCTCATCCAAACCTCAAATGAGTATAGTTTTGATACTTTGTTCAGAGAATCTAGTACGGACCTCTACTTAGACATCCGGCTCAAGGAATGTACGTCATTTTAGCCCAGAAGAGATCTTCACATGCTGAACAGAAGCTCAAGAATTCAGAGCCAAAAGTTAGTCCCAGGCACATGTCTACTGTCAAATTTAATTAAAAATAAAATTGTACTCACCTGCCAGAATATGCTATCTATTGTGTTTCCAAGAAAACCATCACGACCTTCTGAAGACACCAGTTTGGGGCCAAGAATTGTCATGAATTCATCAAAGTCCACCTGGCCATCCCCTGGAAGAAGAAAATAGGAATGTGAGTTGAAACATTGTTGAAATTGACCTACTGCACCCATTGAAGGAAACATCACTGCACTTTTCTTTTTCCCATGACCTCAATGGGTGAAGAGCTGGTGGCCTCAGAGAAAGCTGCCCCAGGTTCTTAAATACCATGGAGAACACAAGATACTGGCAATACCAGTACATCCAATATCACATATTCTGAGCTATTTGCCAGTATTTCCATATCTAAATGCCCAACCAGACCCCCCCCCCCCCCCGCCCCACTTAAATGGCCACCCCTCCCACCTGCTGTACCTTTTTGGACGCAAACTGCCTAGCAGGACACGCCACGGAAAGTGCAGCTTCCTCCCCTGCTCTTCCTTCATCCTGTCACTCACACATAAACTGAGACACCATGACCTTCACCTCTTTCATGCCTGTGCCTGCTCTACCCTCCTGGTCAATCCAACCTCCAGTCCCTTCCCGAAGACTGTGGTGGGAAAACGTCCACAAGGATTAAAGCACCTAGTGATAATTACAACACTACTAGAGCAGTGGCTGTCTGCTCTCACACTCTCACCTCCACACTCTCCCACACAGAAGTTTGCCCCCCAAAAGCATAGCTGATGATGCTTTATAAATATCAATGGTGTCTTTGACCAAAAATAAAGAAACCACTTCAAGATGGTATTCGAGTCCCACTATGTCCTTCACTGTCTTTTGCTCCCCGCTTCTGAACAAAATGCCCCGCTTTTTCCAAACCTCATGCCTCTGTACATGCTGTTCCCTCCACCCAGGATGCCTTCCCCCACTTGTCTACCTGATGAACGCCATCTTGTTCTCTAAGATGGAACTTGCATACCGTGCTCTCTTTTCAGTTTTCTTTCTGACCCTCATCTCACTAGCCAGCGTTGTGTCCCCCTCTACCCTCATATGCATCTGTCATAGAACTTATCAGCCCGTATGTCAGCCACGGGTCTGCACCATGAGCTCTGCAAAGTCAGGGACCCAGTCTGAAACTTCTTTGTACATCGCCCACAACGGCGGGCACTCAGCATGTACTTCAGAGTGAATGAATGATACCCCCTGCTTGTTTTCCCTTTGCTCAGCTCTGCATCTTTCATCTGACAGTAGATGAAAGTCTAGTGTCAGATCTATCTTAGATCTATCTTAGATCTGACACTAAAAGGTGAACGAACTTGAGCCAACTCAGACAAAAAGAGACCTGCAGGGTACTGTCCGAGCTTCCGTGACTCATCAGTGTGGCATTCTGCGCCCTTAGAACTGCTCAAGAGGGCGTCTCCACCAAGAGCGCACCACATGTTGGCCCAGCTGGTGCAGACAGCCCATGTGTCTGCACACAGGTTTGCCAAAGTATGCACACATCGATCAACTCCCAGAGGGCAACTGCCTTCACACAGCCCTCATTCAAGACCTACTTCAAAAAGCTGAGATGTCATCATCAAGATGCCAATAATTTAGAAAAAGAAGTCCAGAAACATATTGCAGTATAGATTAAAAAAACCTGAGGGGATAAGGGAGGAGTGACAAGTCAGTGGGAAAGGAAAGATTTAGCACCAAATGGGTGGGGCCATCACTGGGCTACTGAAGGGCACTGGTTTACTCCTCACCATCCAACAGGATAGAGGAGCTAAAAGTTCACCCTCAAAATAAATAAATTATCGAATTAAATTCCACCTTCAAATATTAGTTAATTTATTAAATGCCATCCTCACTGGTCATCATGAGAAAGCTAATCAAGCAAACGTGAGGTACCATCTTTCCTCTCAAATTAGCGAATACTTCTAGAAAGAATACTGCTCAATGTCCATAGAGATGCAGAGAAGAAAAGGGCTCTCTCTTACGCCTTCCTGGTACACTTGTCCCAGATACCGACGGACAGCATTTAAGATGCTGTAACGTGCTGATTCCTTTTGACCTTGTAACTTTACTTTTTAAAGAAAAATACAAAGCAAGGGAACTATCTTACATTTGCCCCCAAACAGTCGTCCAGTCTCTGTGAAAGTAGGATATTGGAAGCTGTAGGAAAAGGAGAAGGGCCCCGTCTTCCTCACGTTCACACTGAGCTAGCTCCACGGGGCTCCAAGTCTCAGACACATGCTTGGTAAACATCGGCACTGACCCTTGGCTAACCCCAAATCAGCCGGAGCTAGATGGCCAGCACTCTCAGCCTAGAATACATGTTCTCCATGGAAATAGTATAAAACCCTCAATGAGGTGAAAATGGATTCCTGGGAGACAAACAATCTTAGATATTACACTGGTTTGTGGCTCTCCTTTGGGCCACAGGACATAAACAGATGTACAGTATATCTGCGCTATTAAAATTTCACAGGGCAAGGCAACTAGGGAAACCAGTGTCTTAAAAGGTTCCTGGGGTGAGGTAGCTCTGAAAAAGGAGGAGGAGGACGGAGGTCCAGAAACAGTGGTCAAGAACATGCCCCAAGTACTATGGATCCCCTTCTCCAGCCCTCCCCTGGAATGTTGTTCCAAAAAGCAGAGGGCATCATCCCAAATGTCTGTTACCCATGGCAACATCTAACAGTTCACAAAGGTGAGGAAACTCAAGGGCATGGATCACTTTCTGCGAAGTCCTAATGAGACTCTAACTAAAATCTATCCACCAAGCTGCATCACTTAAGCTCCCGGCCTTAGTGTAATGAGTAATCCTTTCTCTCATTTGGGGGCCTAAAGGGGGATGGTACAAGAACCCCTGATTCTCAGAGCCAGGAGAACAGGACAATCTTTGAACAGTCCACCTTCCAGGTAGGAGAAGAGAGACCACCCACCTCTCTGAAACCTTCCCCAGGGTGCTGGGAGTGCAGTGCTCTAGAACTGGTGTATTTCAAGGGTCCACAGGGAGCTGCTGTCAAAGTCATCGGGGACCGTTCACAGATGTACCCTTGGCTGAGAACACCAAACCCAAAGTTGACATGCAGAAATGATGGCCCCCGTGAGGGGAGCGGCCCCCTCACTCGTCAAATGCTCGGCCAGAGAGAAACTCCTGGGGAAGGAGTGCTCAGGACCCTGTGGGAAATGCCAACTGCAGTCAGTGCAGAGTACAGGTGTCTCACCACAGGCTCAGCTGGTGGGAGAATGTGCTCCTTATTACTTCATAGAGGACATCTAGAACCTCGGATGTTTTTGTAATCAAACTATGCTCCCCCCAGAAGGGAGGAGGGGCAAGTCCGCGGAGGAGCAGCAGACCGAGATGACAGCAGGTCGCAGGAGATCAGCTAGACAGTTACCAAACGGTCCGAACACCTACAAACCCAACAGAAGATTGAAAAGAAGAGCAGCAATTCCAGGAACAGAAAAGCGACCACGTTCTGGAAGGTGGGACGCACAGAGACGTGAATCCGGAGCGACGGGAGGAGAGACCGCAGGGGAGGGGCGGCGCGGACGAGTCAGCCCACGGAGGGACGTCGCCGCAGGGGTGGGGCAGG
>RCUC01087939.1:0-12708 GCA_003697995.1 Taxidea taxus jeffersonii | reverse complement strand
GAGGAGGGGCTCTGAACCCCACCTCCCTTCCTCTCCAGCCCCAACCCCTAGGCTGAAGTAGCCAGAGGAGAAGGTGGGGGGTTGTGCCAGCTGTGGCTCTTGCCTGGGTGGACAGGGAGCTGGCTTGGGATTATGTGGCACCAAGAGGCAGCTGCCAGGCTGGCCATCCCCACTTGCTTCTTGTCCCTGTCCAGCTGCTGTGATCTTAACTGTGGAGTCTGAGGAGGAGGAGGAGAGTGACAGTTCAGAGACAGAGAAGGAGGACGACGAGGGGATCATCTTTGTGGCTCGGGCCACCAGTGAGGTTCTCCAAGAGGGCAAGGTCTCAGGTAATGCTTTCCTCCCAGCCTCCCTCCCCCTCAGGCAGGCCGGAGCTGTGCAGCTTCCTTCTTCCTTGCTCATGGCCTTTCCTCCAGACAACTCCCTTTTCCTACTCATTTATTCCCCAGCCAACATTTACTGAGCATCTCCTTTATAATCAGACATCTGACATGCCTGCTCTGATTCAGTCTTCACAACAACCACAACCAAGATGGGGGAACTGAGCTCATAGGCCAAAGGGACTTGGGACTTGCCCAGCATCCTACAGCAGAACCAGAATTCGAACCTGACCCATCTGACTCCAAAGCTTACAGCTTTGTCACCACTTTTCGCAGCCTCCCTTTATAGTCTGTTGAGGCATGTGAGGTGACAAGCAAACCTAACACTAGGCTCTGTTGTGACCCAGGCTCAGCACACCTGCCCTCAGGTAGAACCCCTGGTGACGGTGGCAGCCTGGCCTGGGGGAGGAGTCTGAATTCATCAAAATGGCATTGTTGTGGATAAAAAACAACGTATATACGTGTTTCCATTAGGTCATTTTAAAAATGTTTTATTATGGAAAATTGCAGAATATACAATAGACAGAATAATAAAGTAAACTTTCATCTACCCATTTCCCAGCTTCAGCAATTACCTACTCCTAACCAATCTTATTTCATCTATTCCCTCACTTTATGCCCCCCCTCCTCTGAGTTCTTTTGAAGCAAATCTCAGATAATATGTTACCTCCTCAATAAACACTCAAGCGTGTATCTTTAAAAGATACATAGTCTTCTTAAAAGATATTAACCACAATACCATTATCATATCTAAAGTCTTTGTCCTGTGTTCAAATTTCCCTGATTGTTCTAATTTTTTTTTTACAGTAGATTTGTTCAAATAAAAAACCATACAAGGCCCACACATGACATTTGGTTGCTAAGTCTCTCTTAACCTACAGCAAGTGGTTCTCAAGAGAGTGGTAGTGGAGTGACTTTGCCTGTAGGGGACATTTGGTAATATCCAGGGACATTTTTGGTCACCACAACTGGAGAGGTGTATTTGTGTATAGCAAGTAGAGGCCAGGGACACTACTGAATGTCCTCTAACGCACGGGACAGCCCTACAACAAAGTATCTGTTTCCATCTTGTCAGTGGTGTCAAATTTGAGAAAATCTGATTTGTAGGTTCCCCCCCCTTTCCTTCCTTTCCTTCCCATGTATTTATTGAAATAATCTGATTATTTGTCCCACGGTCTTCCCTTGTCTGGGTTTTGCTGACTGAATCCCCAAGGCATCATTTTCATATGTCTCACTGGGCCTTATATTTCCTTTAAACCAGTCATTACATCTCGATTAGACTTCAGTTCAGATGTTTTGCTAAGAACCCTTCAGAGGCAGTGATGGTGTACATCCCGTGTGTACATCCCGTGGGGTCTCTCTTCTGGGAGGTTACCGCTGATCACTGGGTTCAGATGGTAGCCCGACCCATCCGTAGTGAAGTTTGCCCCCAGCTGTCCAGCCATCTTCGCAGCTGCTGACAGTCACTGCCAGACCCAGCACTGCATCCCGGACTCTCCATCTCTTGTCACCTGCACTTCTTCTATCAAAAAACTTCTCAGGGACTTCATTACTTTGAGGTGCAGTTCATACAGGAAAGAAGATATATATTCTCATTTTTGTCCCTTTCACTTCACAGTTCTCAGACCAATGAAGCCTCCTCCAAAGTTGAAGAGTGAATGTTGTTGTTGTTTTAGTTTGGTGGTGGTGGTTGTTAAAATTTAACATTCTGGGTCTTTCAAGAGAAGGAGTTTTACTTCCAATCACAGCATCAGTGCATTTCATAATGTACTCGACTGCACAGGATTTTATCAAGAGGGGGTACAGACCCAGCACCTATTATACGCAAGGTATTATGTTGACTTTGGAGAGCAGGGGGTGGGATGTGGCCAGGGGGCTTCTCTTTCAGAACCTCAGACTTCCTGTCATGCAGTAGCCTGGCCTTCCATGCTGGCCGCCAGCAGTGTGGGGCCTCTTGGCCCAGGTCCCCTCTGCGGCACAGCATCCAGCCTGCTATGGGGTTTGCATGAGCTCATGCTCCTGGGCTCTGTCCCACCAAAGGGATGTGGTGGAGGCTCAGGCAGGGCATCCAGCACCAAAGCCCTTGGCATGGAGCCTCACGATCTCCCTCACCCTCGCTGCTGTCTCCTTTGGGACAGGGCCTGGCAGGATGTGGTTTGAGGCCAGTGCTGCAAGCTGGTGAGGACTTGATCGCAGATGGCCTTTTATCCCTGCCTGGCATCTGCTTTCTCTTGGTTGAATTATCTTCTTTTGTTCAGTAAGTATTTGCTGAACAACTGCTGGGTGCCCAGCCCCGTGCTAGGTGCTAGGGATACAATGGAGAGTTTTCCCTCATCCACGAATCGCACATATGGATGTATTAGGGCAACTGTGGAGTGAATTTATTTATGAAAATGTGGTGATACTTGAGAAGGATTCCACTGTGTTACTAATGAGTGCATTATGTACTCTCTGTCCCCAGGGAGCCTTGAGGTGTGCCCAAGCCCACGCATCATCCCCCCCTCCCCAACCTGTGCAGAGAAGGAGCTACCCTGGAAGAGTGGGCAGGGAGATCTGGCAGTCTACGTGTCCTCGGAAACCACCAAGATTGTGCCCGTGGACATGCAGGCGGGCTGGAACCAGAGCATCTCGTCCCTGGAGAGCCTGGCATCCCCGCCCTGTACCCAGGCCCCAACTATGACCCGCCTGCCTCCTTGCCCACTGGCCGCTGAAGAGCCCCAGCCCCCTTTCGACCTGCCTTATGATCCACGCCCTAGCTTCGCCTTTCCACCAAGCCTGGCCAAAGCTGGCCGCTCTCGCAGTGAGAGCAGCGCTGACATCCCCCAGCAGCAGGAGCTGCAGCCCCTCATGGGACACGAGGACCGCACCCATCTTAGCCCACGTACAGCCAACTCCCACTGGTGCATCCAGTTCAACAAAGGTGGCCGGCTGTAGCCCATGGGCTCAAGGAGGAACAGGAGGCTGGACCCCCCCCCCCCCCCCGGAAGGGAAGTCTTCCCTGGGCAATGGACAGAGAAGCTCACTTATCCCCACAAGGGGCCAGAGGAGCCTGAACTAGCAACTGGACTTCCTTGGGGCAGGTCAGAGGGGTATCCTGGACTGGTCCTCACAGGAGCCCTTTCACCACCTTCCCTGATCCTAATCCCTGCCACCTTCCCTTTCAATAATGCCCTTACCCTGGCTCAAGACCCAGTCCAGAACTTCTAGGTCGTAGGCCCAGCCACTTGGGAAGCTGATGCCCTTTCCTGAGTGGGTCCCCCTAGGGTCACTCTAGGCAGCTGTTCCTGCCCTCCACCCACTCCCCAGCATCAGCTCAAGGACAGCGCCCTAGCACTGAGGCTATTCGAGGGGCTGGTCCTCAGAGAGATGGGGGTGGGAGGTGGAGCAGGCCTCAACCTTAGGCTTTGCTGCCCTGTTGGGTCCACTACCTATAGCCAGTTGTGGGGGGTGGGGGGACAGTGGGAACCTGTGTCCAATTCTTGCTTTATTTCCTTCCCTTTGCTGCCAGTTATTGTGGCCATAGTTCTTCCTTTTCCAAGATCAAGGCCACAGGGCTGGGCCAGGCTTCAGATCAGGGCTATTTCTTGGCAGGGATCACTCTGAAGATCTGCTGCTCTGTATCCAGGTCTGTATCTTTCAGATTCCTGGGTCTAGATTTTCTGAGGAAGGGAGATAGTGGCCTCTGGACCACGACCACCTTGACATTCCCCAAATAGGAAAGGAGCCAGGTGTTCCAGGGCCACCGTCCCACTGCTCTGGGGCTGGGATACCTGGCTGCAGTGGTAAGCGGGCTGACTGGGTGGCAGGTAAATTTCCTGGGGTTAGCACCTGCCCTGTGTCTTGTATCTTGAACCTAAGACACATTAAACATCTCACGGATGAATGGGTGTCCTGTGTCCATGTGTCTGGGGGTCCTAGGGCTGCAGGGGCAACTGGGGTATCTGATGAGGGAAATACAAACTTATAACTGTCTGCCCTGGGCTTCTAGGAGAGAGAATAGAGGGGGATCCTGGAAGGACTGCTGGGCCCTCTGGCCCTCTTTCCCTCCTCCCTTATACCTTCCCAATATGGTCCCCTGGGCACGAGGCCTGCAATGGCAGTCCAGGGATCGCTGTATGGGCATACAGTCACAGAACTGGGAGCCCACTCTAAAATGGGGGAGGCCAGTGGGAAAAGAGACTCCAGAAGATAGGTCCCAAGGTACCTAAAGATGCAGCCAGGACATCCCAGGACCAGATAAGCCTTCCTTGAAAATCTGGAGGCAGGTATAGGACAAATAAACAGAAGTCCTCTGCACATGGCAGGTAGGAGGCAATCTCAAGGGAGCTGGTTACTATGGGAGTTTACACTCTAAATTGGGTAGTGTGGGGTCCAGAAACATCTAGGGACTAAAACCCTTAGATAACAGCAGCCCCAGATTTAATTCCCGCTGTGTCTGAAGCACTTAAGAAAACATCCATCTTTACTGAGATACAACACATATACTACAAAACTCCCCGGTTTAAAATGTATGTAGTTCAGTGGTTTTTTAAATATATTCACAAAGCTGTACAACCCTCATCACAATCTAAGTTTAGAACATTTTAATTATCCCCAGGAAACCTTGTGCCCATCGGCAGTCATTTGTCATCCCCTGCCTGCCCAGCTCTAGGGAATCACTAATCTACTTTCTGTCTCTATAGATTTGAAGGACTCTCGACACTTCGAAGGTTACACAGGTAGTCAACAAGCACTTCCCTTCTCTGGGCTACAAATGGGAAAATGGGAAGAAGTGGGCTTTGCCCTCACATTGTTTAGAGTTGGCAGTGATAGGACCTTGGAGTTAACAGTCCAGCTGTCACTTACCAGCTACAGCAGCTCAGGCATGTTACATACTCTCTGTGAGCCTCAGTGTCTTCATCTCCAAGACGGAAAAGCCAGTATACTTATTTTCTAAGTTCGCTGTCAGGATGAAGTGAAAAAATGAGAAGAATCTAGTAAACAGCATAGCCTACAGTAAGGGATCACTAATGTTCGCCATTACAGGTTTTAGATGCAAGGCGAGGCTCGAGGAAAGTGCTGTGGGGCTCTGAGATCTGGGAAGGCTTTGTGGAGAGGTAGTGGATGTGAAAGTGTGTGTATGTAAGGGTTCGGACAATACAGGCAAAGTTGGGTGGGTGCATTTTTTCTGTAGAAAGAGCAGCATAAACAAAGGATGCCCAGAGCATACGTGGCAAGATGCTAGGAGCAGTGGCTGATGTGCTGTGAAGAGACCAGCCGGGGACACAAAGGCTGGGGTTATGGGGGTTGGTGTGGGAAACGCTGCTGAGTTGTGGAGGGGGCAGAGAGCTGGCCTGGGAGAACTGTGATCTGGGGCGTGGTGTAGGCAGTCATCTGCTTCAGGGAGCTCAAACACAGTTGGTGCCAGATAGGACGACAGAAACCCCTGGTGGAGGATGGACTGGTAGAAAGGAAGGCTGGAGACAGGAGGCTTGTTCTGCTCAAGCAGCCTAAGGACATGAAGAGGCTGGAGAGGGCAGGCAACCATTCTCAAACTTTAGGGTCACAATCACCAAGAGGTGTCAAACATGCAGGTTCCTGGCCTGGTGAGTTAAGCATCGACTCTTGGTTTCGGCTCAGGTCGTGATCTTGGGGTTCTAAGATCAAGCCCCATGTTGGGGCTCTGCAGACAGTGGGACGCCTGCCTGAGATTCTCTCTCGCCCTCTACCCCTCCCCCTCCTTGCTCCTTTTCTCTCTAAAAATAAACCTTTAAAAAAACTATGTAGATTCCTGGGCCTGCCCCAAGGTTCTGACTCAGCAAAGCAATGGGGATGCAGAGACCTGTAATCTTAAGCAGCTCCTCATGAGGGAGATCACAGAGATGACATCCTTCGAGAATTTGTAGATTAGAAAGTTGGTAGAAATCAAATCCACATAATCAGGCAACTAAATGTGTAGGAGGAGGGGGTGCAGAGGGACTCCTGGGCTTGGTGCTGGGTAACTAAGGATAGTGGGACAGCTGGGAAGACAGGGTTAGCCAGAAGATGGAGGGAGAGAAAGCAGGTGAGCACAGCCTGGGGAGAGGCAGGCATGTAGGATATAGGAGAGTGAGCAAGTCAGGGGTTGGGCAAGATGGTGGACAGGGCCTCTGGGGTGACCTAAGTTGCATCCAGGCTTTGAAGGAGGAAGGAGTTTGACTAGGGGCCGATAAGCTTTCCAGGTAGAGGACAGTTTGCAACAAGATTTGTGATCAGATGAGTTCTCCAGGCCAGTATGGAGTTTGGAGTTTATTTAGGCCAAAAGTGAGAGCCATCTGGAAGGTTTGGGGTATTATCACACTTGCTGTCTGGGGCAGTACTGAAGAGAGTTGCAAGGTTTGGGGTGGAGTAAGGGCAATGACTTTGGGTCTCTTATCACTAGGCCCACAGCCCCCATCTTATTTTTGATTGATTCATGTTGGCAAGGAATGGGAGGCTGAGGGAAGGCTGGGGATGAGGCAGGGGAGGGAGGCCCAACCCCATTTTATGATCTCAGTGGAAAAGGCTGCTATGAGCGGATTTTGCTGCCAGCAGAGCCACAGAGAAGGGCCCCATGAGTCACTACTCGGTCCTGCAAGCTCAGCCCTGCAGAGCCTGCTGTGGTCAGCGGCCTGGGTTGGTTCCAGGCCCAGCCCTCAGTGTTCCCCCACTAGGCCTCTGTGTCCCCATTTCTATCTGTATCTTTGCCATCCTAGGGCTGTGCATCTAGCAGTTCTCTGCCTTTTCTGTTTTCCCTCTGTGACTGTGACTCTAGTTCACAGCTGGCTTAAGGATGGTGAGCTTCAGGAGGGCAGGTGTAATGTGACCACTCTCAGGGACCCCTAGGCATTTATTCTATGCCAAGCCCTATGTTAAGTGCTGGAAGTAGAGAAGTGGACAGTACCCTCTGTTTCCACGAAGTTAACAATGCACATAAGCCACGGCCTGACCCTGACCCTGAATCTGTCTGCCCGCCTGTGCCCAGCCGTGCTGGGGTCAACTATGGCCTGTGGCTTGAGGCCTCTTACTTGCCTCTGGTATTGGAGGGGGGGTATGTGTGCCTGCCAGTAGGTCCCCCCAGATCTTAGCACTTCTAGGAGGCCTGGCTGGTGGCTGGGGGTGGGCAGACAGTGGGCAGCAGAAGGAGAGGGAGGGAGCAGGAGGCAATGACTCAATGGGGCGGCCCTGGGACAGCTGGGGAGGGATCCAAGGTTGGTCCTGATGCTCACTAAAGCTAGAGGAGGGTGGGACCAGGTCCTGGCTGGGGGTTGGGGATGGAGCAGGACAATTCGAAGGCTCCTCTGGCAGCCAGATCAGCTCGAGAAGAAGGCTCCTAGGTAGCTGGCCTGAGAGTCTGGACTTGGGGTACTGATGTGGCAGCTGGGGTGGGGTGGGGGAGCCAGTTGCTGTTGTTACCACTGTGCCTGCTTCTGAGGCCCAGATCTGCTCCTCTGGGAACCTCCAGGCTTCTGAGGAGCTGCATGCTTTAGAGCCAAGGAAGCCATAATACCCACTGCCCCCTCCCCTCCCAGGAACCAAGGGCCTGAGCATGTTGTGGGGCATCGTGCCTTCCTCTGGCTACATAGCCTACCTTCTTACAGTCCTCCCACAAATTTGGGGGAGTGTCAAGCCAGGCACACATGCTCTAAAGGCACCTCACACCTCAGAGCTGGGAGGGATCTCACAGGTCAACTCTCCAGGTAACTTTCACCAATTCTGGATCCCCTGACTGACGATGAAATGATGGGGAGGGCATGAACACAGCCCAAATGCTGGCAGCGACGGAACATCTGACACATGGGGTCTTCCCTACTCCTATGACAACACTAGGGAAAAAAAAGGAATGACTTTCTTTCTTTCTTTCTTTCTTTTTTTTTTTTTTTAAACAGGTGAGTAAGGTGAGGCTTAAAGGAAACTGAGTTGCTGGAGCTCACCCAGCAGGTAAGTGAAGGAGCAGGCCTGGGTTAGTGTCTCTGGTTTCAGGACCCTGACCTCAATCCCAGCCTCCTTGGCTGGACTTTGTGGGAAGAGGTGGTAGGTGAAAGTGCCCAGGAACGCACCAGAGTGGAGGGTCTGGGCATGGTAGATTCTGGCAGGCCTGAGTCAGCTCCTACTCCAGAGGCCTCCCATGCTCCCTCCCTCCCTCCAGCCCAGACAGCAGTCCCCAGCGGGGCATGGAATTAAATAACCTGCCTCTTAGTGCCCCGGGCGTGGAAAGAAGATTGAGCGCTGCAAGGGAGAGGTGCCTTCCTCCTACCCTCCATGAAGATAACCCTATTGATTTCTAGCAGCCCCAAGCAGCTGGTTTGGGCTTAGAGAGTTTCTCTTTCTAGGGACCTCCTGAGCTTCTGGGCTCACATTTTTCTTCTCCCACGAGGAGTGAATGCTCCCAGTTTTGAGGAGAGAGGGTGAGGTAGCCCCCCCCCACCCCATACTGCGTGCATTCAAGAGCAGAAACCTCACCAACCCCGTTTCCGCCCCCGCGTGCCCTCCCCCCCCCCCCCACTCAAGTTCCTTCCCTCGACCCCCACGCGGCCCACCGGATCACTCACCTCGGGCACTTAACACAGCCTTCCCCAGCAGGGGGCCGCTTCCGGCGCTCCCAGGCAGCCCCGGGGAGGGGGCACAGCAAAGCGGCCGGTAGTCGCTCTCCCTTCAGGGCGACAGAGAAGCCAAGTCAAAGTAAGGAGGCCCTGAGGGTGGGAGTGGAGCCGAGCCGCCTGGCCCTGAGGGTTGGGGTGGGACGGCGGCTGGCAAGGGGCGCTGCGAGGGCCGGCCCCCCGCGCTTTCCTGGGGATCCGGGAGGCTGCCGTCGGGCCTGGGGTGGGATGCAGCTCCGTCCTCCAGCCCCCAGGGGGCGGCGCGGCGCCGCGTCCTCCGCCGCCCTGCGTTCCCTGCCTGCGGCCAGGAGGCGGCGCGCGTAGACGCCGCGCGGCGCGCTGTACCCGCCGTCGACGGCGGTGCAGTAGGTTCGAGGGCTCGGCTTCGCGATTCCGGGTCCCAGGGACGTGAGTGAGGCGTAGAGTCTCGTGGCGAGACAAGGCCGGGTTGGGCGGGTGTCGGCACTAGGCAGCGCGGCGTCCACGCAATGGCGGCAGCCCATCCGCATAGACCGGCAAAGCGTGGCGGGCAGTGTGCGTCCAAGCGTGGGGGCCCTCGTGGCTGAGGCCCACGTGAGCGCGGTTGGGTTGAGAACTGACCCCTGCTGTTCTCCCCTCTCTTCAGGTCTGAACTGCCGCTGCATCTGTGCTCCCTTTGGGCAACAAGACCAGCCCCTCCCCTGGTCTAGTGCCTTCTGCCTGTCTCACCCACTGAGCTGTACCCTGACCATCATCAACCCATTCCCTGGATGAGCAGAAGCCTCACACTGAGGGCCCAGCCCCCTCTTACTGGCCCCTGAGCAGGCCCACTCTTAAGGAGGGGGTGATGGAAGTGCCGCTGGAGGTTGGGGATGAGTCCCCGGACTCCCAGGGTCACGCCACTGACTGGAGGTTTGCAGTGTGCAGCTTCCGGGATGCCTGGGATGAAGAGGAACCTGTAACCCCCGTGCAGGTTAAGGAGCCCAATCCTCCGAGACCAACAGCAGGGACAGCCCAGGGAGAAGGGCTAAAGGGCAGCCCCCTGCCTGGGGAGCCTCAGTCACCCCCAGGACATATGGCTGTAGATGGGACAGGGGATGGTCAGGGTTGCACATTAGGGGGTTCTTCACTCCAGTTAGAGGGACCAAAGCCCTCTGGAGTGGAGAGCCTCCTGTGCCCAATGTCCTCCCACCTCAGCCTCTCACAGGGTGAGAGTGGTAGCCAAGGGGGAGGCTTGGCAAGGGACCAAGTTCCAAGCAGATTAATGCCAGCCTGCCTGGGTCCTGAGGGCTTGGACAGTGATCCTGTGGACTCTGGAGGCCCATTATCTCAGATGTCATCAGAGCTACTGGAGGCAGGTAAGGGAGGCAGGGCCAAGGAGGTCTTGGAAGGGAGTGGGGGTTCCTGAAGGTGTGGAGTGCTCTAACCCTACTCCAGCTGGAGCCCAGGTCTGAGGAGGAGGTCTCTGGGTGGGTGGCCCAATGCAGACCCAAGCCATTTTCCTTCCGAAGACCCCAGTGGATCTAGCCTCCCTAAGCCTGCTGATTATCTCCTGGCTCAAGACCTTGCCTGGGAGCTGCTGGCCAGTGGCATGGCTACTCTGCCAGGTAGTTGGGAAATAGTGGAGGTGGGGGCAGGGGGATGACTTGATTGGGCAGGTGTTCACTGCCTTCTCCCCACAGGGACTCGGGATGTAGAAGGCCGGGCAGTGCTGCTTCTCTGTGCCCATAGCCCTGCCTGGCTTCACCCCAAGTGCAGTAACCATGAACTCATCCGTCTCCTGCTCTACCTGCGCGGCATCCCCAGGTTGGGGGAGGAAGTTTGAGGGGTGGAGCTGAGCTGGGAGATGGCAAAGTTGGGGAATTAGATACTGAACTGAATGAAGCCTCTCCTTTAGGCCCGAAGTACAGGCCTTGGGTCTGACTGTGCTGGTGGATGCCCAAGTTTGTTCCCCAAGCTCTTCTCTCTTCTGGGGGCTCAGCCAACTGCAGGTGAGTACAGGATTGTAGCTTCCGTTGCCTTCAGTCATTCCTTTTTTATAGGATTGGGAACATGGTTGAACTCAAATGCCTTGCAGGAGGCAGCCCCAGGGTCAGTGTACCAGGTGCTGCTACTGGGAAAGATGCCAGAGGACGTGCCTTCCAGGCTGCAGGTACTGAGCCATTTTGGCCAGGGGTAGAGATGGGCTGTTTCTCCACTAGGCCTCTGTCACCACCTTCTTTTTGGCAGCTGCAGCAGCTGCCTTCTCATCAGAGCCTCCTGAACCACGTCTCCGCCTCCGGGTTGCCAGCTTCAATGGGAGGAGGCCTGCCTTACTGCCACCAGGCCTGGCTGGACTTCCGGATGGTCAGTGCAGTACTTGGGGCATAGGGTGGATGGCAGGCAACCTGGCCAGCAGAGGGGCCTCTTTGGGGTTGGCCTCAGCAGTGCAAAGCTGGCCCGGGATCCAGGATGTGTGGGTCCAGCACTGCACTACTCTGGTTATGCCTGCCCCTGCTCACAGCGTCTGGAAGCCCTACTGCAGAGCTGCCAAGTCGTTTGTGCCCTGCTCCAGGGGGCCATCGAGAGCATGAAGGCTGTGCCCCGGCCCATGGAGCCTGGGGTGAGTGTTCCCTCGACACCTTCCCAAATGCTCCCTGTCTTCCTCATTTTCTCCCATGACCACCTCCACTACCTGTTCCCTTATATCACAGGAAGTTGGTCGGCTGTTACGGCAGGCACGGGTCCTGATGCAGCACGTGCTAGACTCACCACGGCTAGCATGGCTACAATGCCAGGGGAGTTTGGAGCTGGCGTGGCTGAAGCAAGAAGTCCCAGAGGTGACCCTGAGCCCAGACTACAGGTAGATGCAAACTCAGGCCCCAGATCTTGCCCCAGTTTACCACATCCTATGCCGGGGACTCAGCTGTTTGGCTCAGAACCAGCCAGGATTGTGGTCCCAGGACAGGGTGGAGTGGAGCAGGATAATAAGAGCCCTAAGACCATGTACCCTGTACCAGGCCAGCAGTGGATGAGGCTGATGAACTGTATGGCCGTGTAGATGGACTGCTGCACCAACTGACCCTCCAGAGTAACCGGCGGATACAAGCACTAGAATTGGTCCAGACTCTGGAGGCCCAGCAGGGTGGACTGCACCAGGTGGGAAAACTCTGCCCAGATGGGCCCACACTCTCATCTCCAGCATGACCTCCACCCCACAGCAGCATTCCTTTCCCTGCTTGTCCCCCTCCAGATTGAAGTGTGGCTGCAGCAGGTGGGCTGGCCAGCACTTGAGGAGCTAAGGGAGCCCTCCCTGGACATGCTGCTCCAGGCCCAAGGTCCTTTTCAGGACTTGGACCAGGTTGCCCAGGTGAGTTTGGTCACTTGCTTATTCCATAAGTATTGGGTCATTTTGCTGGGGACAGGGAGTGCAGGGTGGGTGAAAGCACATCTATCCTTTTCTCTCTAGGAATGTATAGTTAAGTAGAGAGTATGAGTTGTAATCACAGGTTCAAAGTCATGTATGTGTTTGTAAACAGGCAGAAGCTCTGGAGAGAAGTAACGCAGGTGGTTCTACCTGAGTATATTAATAAAGACCTCACCCACAAGGGGCGTTGGGCTAGCTTTCTTGAAATAAGGACTTTTTTAAAAGTTTTTTTAAATTTATTTTTTTGTAAAGATTTTATTTATTTATTTGTCAGAGAGAGAGAGAGAGAGCGAACGAGCACAGGCAGACAGAGTGACAGGCAGAGGCAGAGGGAGAAGCAGGCTCC
>ML096381.1:11661-22623 GCA_003697995.1 Taxidea taxus jeffersonii | reverse complement strand
AAAAAAAAAAAAAGAGTAAAATATCTGAGATCCTAGGTTTGGTTTGCTTTTTAAATATCTTATTTATTTATTTTTTTTGTCAGAGAGGGAAAGAGAGCACAAGCAGGCAGAGTGGCAAGCAGAGGCAGAGGGAGAAGCAGGCTCCCCGCTAAGCAGGGAGCTCCATCCCAGGACCCTGGGATCATGACCTGAGCCAAAGGCAGACACCCAACCAAGTGAGCCACTCAGGCATCCCCCTAGTTTTACTTTTATTTGGACTTAATAGTAATTTTGATACTTTTGATAGTAAGAAGATGGTAAAAGATAAAAGATGGAGAAATCTTCTCTGCTTAACAACTCCCTGATCCCCCCTGTTCAGCTCAGAAATAGGGCAGAAGGGTCCCAGGATGTGGACATGCATATGCATGAATGTGCCTCCTACTGGACAGAATCCCAGCGCTGGGAAGGAACCCATGCACGACCTTCCACTGTCCTAGCCCTGACCTTTACATTCATTAGACTTCTTCAGTATGGAAGACAGCCATCCTGGGAGGGAAGGGGAGAGGGCTGGGGCAGGGACAGCTGGGAGAGGGTTATTAGGCTCATTTGTCAGCTGCAGGGAGCACAGACAGTGGCAAAACATCAAACTATTCTGAATTAGGGACAGCGTGGTTCCCACTCACAAGAGGCCGAAGTTAAGGCTCTAAACACCCTCCCCAGAGCTGATGGCTTCCCCCTCAGCAGATAGGACCACTCCCATTTTCTGAATTGTGCAGAATTTCAGGTTGTCCTAAGCCTCCAGAAAAATCTGCTTGAAATCCCTGACACGTGGATGCAGGACAGCACCACGCCCTACCATCCAACAGCCTCTGCCCTCCCGCGAGAGTCTCACTTGCAAGAGGTGAAAGATCAGCCTTTTATTATTTGTTAAAGCACTCAGCGACCCAGAAATAAACATGGACGCTGATGTTGATTTGAGAACGAAGGGATATCTTTCAAGTCTAATAAATGTGATAAAAATAAACATCCTTTCATAAATTTAATGGAGCATGGCTCTGTGTTTATCTTGTGTCATGTACTTGAGATTACCCCACTGGAAGGAGAAAACACTTGATTAATGCAGGGAGTCTATTTTGTAATTGGCAGTGGTTGGAAATATTTTTTCTACTTCCTGCCATGCCCTTTTCTGCTTCTCTAAGGAAGTTATTGATGGTGTACTTTACAATAGTGAGAACGCAGCGATTTCTAGTGAGAACTCTGATAGGCTTCTTCCTTGCAGCCACTCTGCCATTTGGTAGTTAGTTAAAAAGGGGGTTCTCTGCTCTTTCTCTTTCACCCTGTGGCTAAAGGTTTTCTTTAGGCATTTATGACAAGGAGCCGCTAAGGTTTGGAGGTGAGGTGTCTTGCTCAAAGTCGTGCAGCTATGTGATGGGAGGCGAGGGGCTTCCAGACCAGCTGTGCCTGACTCCCATCCTCGCCGGGATGACTATGTCAAGTCCTCCAAGGCACCGAATGAAGGACGTTCCTCTTATTCACTCATTTATTGTGCTGATTATGATTACAGCATCTGCTGGGTTGCCAGGCATCGTTCTAGACGCTATAGATATCGAACCAAAGCAAACAGAACCCCTGCCCTCCCAGAACTTACATTCTACTGAGGTTCAGTGAGGTGATACGTAAAAATCAGCAAAATAGATGAGCAGATATATACTAGTTAAATGGTGACTGATGCAATGGAGAAAAAGGAATCAGAAAATGAATATGTAAGATTCGAGAGCAGGAGTTGCAACTTTACATAGAGCAGTCGGGGAAGGCTTCCTTAAGAGAGATTTGTGGAAGGAGCTGAAGAAACTGAGGGAGTAAGCCACGCGGCTCTCTGGGGAAAGAACCGGCTAAGCAAATGGAATGTGCAAAGACCCTGAGGTAGGGCTTTAGTTGGCATGTTTCAGGAATGAAGAGGAGGCTGGCATGGCTGCAGAAGTACTGAGCAAGGTGGAGAATGGCAGGTGAGATGAGAGAGGCCCATGGAGGCGGGCTGGTGAGAGCCTTGTAGGCCACACAGGGACTTCACCATTTTATGCAGAATGAGATGGGGAGCCACTGGAAGGTTTTGAGCAGAGAAAGGACATGCTCTTACTCAGTTTCAAAAGGATCTTTCTGGGGCACCTGGGTGGCTCAGTTGGTTAAGCAACTGCCTTTGGCTCAGGTCATGATCCTAGAGTCCTGGGATCGAGTCCCACATCAGGCTCTCTGCTCAGCAGGGAGTTTGCTTCTCCCACTGACCTCTCTCATGTTCTCTCTCTCTCTCATTCTCTCTCTCTCTCTCTCTCTCAAATAAATAAATGAATAAAATCTTAAAAAAAAAAAAGGATCTTTCTGGCTGCTGCATGAAAATAGACTCAAGAGGGCAGGATAGAAACCAGGAGTCCCACGAGGAGGCATTTGCTGGAGACCGGGTGACAGATGGAGATGGCTGGGGCCAAGAGGGTGATGGAATGAGGAATGGATGGGTCCTGAAAATTAATAGAGGTAAACTGGAGTTTGCTGATGGACTGTGGGGTATGGGATAAATGGAAATGTTAGGATGCCTCTGAGGTTCTCATCTTGGGTGGACCCCATGAGAGGAATTATGAGGCAAAGACTTAAGGGCAAACCAGAAACCTATTTAATTAAAATAATTAATTTATTTTTTAAGTCATCTCTACTTTCCATTTGGGGCTTGAACTCATGACCCTGAGATCAAGAGTTGCATGCTCTACTGACTGAGCCAGCCAGGTGCCCTCAGAAACATGTTTTACTGTGGAAGAGATCACAGAGAGATACTTGAGGAGGGCAAAAGGGATTTACATCCGATCTGTGAAATGGGCTTCTACAAATGTCTTTTACTTCATGCAGTCTTCTCCTTGACAAGCAGGAGACACTGAAAGGGGGCTTCCAAGAGTGTACTTGGTGGATGCAAATTGACAGGAGTTTCTTCTGTGTGATAGAAAATTCTATAAAGATAGGGCCTTTTTCCTGTCTTTTTTCTTCCTGAGAATATCTTGCCTAATCCACCCTGAGGGAAGAACATTTTGTTACAAACCATCATCACACAGGAACCTACAATCGTCCCTGAATGGGGACAGGTCAGTTAGTGGATTATGGAGGTGGATATTCTAAGGGCCAGGGTGGGTTCTGAGATATGCAAAGCCTGCCTGCTAACGTCGATATGCTTATCAGAGCAGAATCTTGCAGGTCCTTGAGGAAGTAGGGAATAAGGAATAGGAGAAGGTTTAGGGAGCTGAAGGATCTTTATCGGCTTTGGGAGGCCTAATCCAGAAGCCATTGGACACTCTGTGGTAGGAGAGAAAGAAAGGGGTCATTTCCATGAATCAAGGTACTTCAGGGATTGGGAAACTAGACCATGCTAGAATTTCCAGGAAAAGCTCTTCTACCCTTGCCTCCAACCCTCACTTATCACAGTGTTCTGGACTGAGACACTGATCTTAAAATTAAACCTATTCCTTTGAGGGCATTGAAAGAATTTCTTGACACTTAGTTGGGATAATCATCAAACTCTGGGGTGTCCTAAGATCAGAAACCTCTGGGAAAACCAGGGGCCTGTCGTATAATGATGACAATGGATTACCTTTACGGAAGGCTTGCTAAACACTGGGCTCTGTGGCAGGCAACTAACGCGCATTCATTTTGTCCACTAATCCTCATGCCATCTGAGCAGATAAGTGCTAGTATTATCCATATTTTGTAAATATAGAAATGGAGACTTGGAGAATCAGGTAACCTGCCCAATCTTAGGGAGCCAGTTAGAGGCACATCTGAGAGCCTAAACCCATCCACATCCAGTGGACTCTAAAACCAGTCCTGTCCCACTGAGACCAGGCACAGGACACACGACAGGGGGACTGAAGGGGTGTTTGAGGGGAGGAGGAGTTTCTTTTCCCTGCAGTCTCAGAGTTGGGCCACACAGGGCTGAAAGCCAGTTAACCTTTATTTCAAATTAAGGAGTCATTAGTTTTCGCAACATTTGCCTCAGAAAGAAAACACCTCCCTTCTTCCTTTTTGAAGTAATTAAAATTTCACATTATACTTTAAGGGATATCCTCTATTTACCTAATGCTTTCCTGTTCAGTCCTTTCAGACTATGAATCTTGTATGTTTTATATACACAAAGGTGACTTTTCCTTCCTTGAATGACCAATGCTTATCAGCACAAGCAACCGATACTGAGCTCATAAATATATCACTCCGAGTTCAATCCCTGCCCTTCTCTTCTCCAGGAGTAATTCTCACATGACACTTTTTCTCCCCCTCTCTTTCCCTGACCCTGTGGAGACTGCATTGTACCCACCCCCCCAGAGCCCCCTCGGAGTCTGTGTTGGTTCCACTCCCCACTGGCATATATAAAAATGAGTGACTGGTGCTTATGCACCCCAGTCATTTCGGCGGGAGCCTGCAGACAATATAAAGCAAGGCCCACGGAGCCAGTGCCTTCCGATTCCAATTAAATATTTCCTGTAAGTCTGTGCCAATTGTGCATCTTGTAAGAACATTTGAAAGCAGAAGTTTGAACTCACAGGGACCCCGTTGCCTTCAAAACCTGTTTCCTGTTTGACAAGATTTTACTAGTAGGAGCAAAGTAGCACATTCAGCAAGAAAAGTCATTGTTGGTGGCTGAGATGTGCAAAGGTGGCGGTTTCCTCTCCTGTGTGCCCCCCGGCACAGGCTTGCTGGTTTGCAGATTTCTCTCTCCCAGATAAGTCTCTCTCAGAACATTAGATCACTATTCCAAAGGGTCCTAATGACATTTCCAGGGTTACAGAAAATACTTGCTTATCTCCCTGTCTGCACAGCCTACCCCTTGGCATCTTGTAAAGTTTGAAAGCTCTTGGAGAGAACCCTATAGATGTTATTCATCCCCATTTTACAGACGAGGCAACTGAGGCTTGGGGTTCATATGCCACTAAGTTTTGTATGGTGTGTTTTAGATAGTCAGGGACTAGGTGTTCGAAGTGCCTCTTTGTGTCACCCCTTCACACAAGTTACTAAAGTTGTCTCAGTTTCCCAATCCATAAAATGGGGTAAATGGCAGCAGGAATGTGACATCATATATTTGAAATACCTCTAAGTGGGTCACAAGAAAGGCACTACAATAATCACAAAGTATTATTATTATTATTGGAGTATCATTATCATTATTTAAAAAAAAAACAGTTTTAGGACAGAAACTCCAAGTACCCCGAGATCTGGCCCTAGCCTCCTAATCTCCCAACCCTTTTTCCGGCCACAATTCCCTCCTGCCGTTCCCCGATCACGCACACACGTGTGCACACCTGCTACACCCTTTCTTCAAACTTTGTCCTTTGGATCTTTTCCCACATGGTCCCTTCTACCTGGAACCCTCGCCACTGCTTCCGTGAGGCCTTCCCGGCTCACCTGGGATCAGGCTGGCACAATACAGAACTGGAATCAGAACCACAGAGCTGCGCGTTTGAAGCCTCATATATTGTGTGGTTTAGGCAAGTTACTTAGGGCCCCCAAATCTCTGTGCTCCTCTCCAAGAAGGACTAATGGCCTTTACCTCACCATATTATGAAGACTCAGTGACATAAATGCGGGCCACCTGCAGGGCCCAGGATAAGCACGGAGTGCACCTGAGTGCCTCCCTCCTTGGGTAAGATTCCCCTTTCCCCCTCTCGTGCTGTGCACGTACTTTGCTTGTCCTTCTCTTATACCAATTCTCCAAACTCGAGTTATTGTCCCAGCGTATGCCTCTGCTGCTCACGTGAAATTTTGGGCAGGCTCTTTGAGATCCAGGAGGATGCGGACTTATTTTTCTGTCCACCATTGTCATTACCTCATAGTAAGCCCTCAGTGCTGCCGATGGAACTCCAGAAATGTTATCAACGGGCTCTCCTGGACCTGCCTGCCTTGTGGCACAGGCCAGTGACTAATACTCAGGGCTGATTAATAGAGCTTGGGAAGCAGAGCCAGGAAGGGGTGAAGTGAGTTAACCATGAGGCCCGAGCATGCCAGAACTCATTCTGAGGCTCTGGCCCCAAAGGCCCTTCTTTTACCATGTCAGCTTTGGATGGATTTTTTTTTAAAGAGTTTATTTATTTATTTGACAGACGGAGATCACAAGTAGAGAGCCAGATGCGGGACTTGATCCCAGGACCCGGGGATCATGACCTGAGCTGAAGGCAGAGGCTTTAACCCACTGAGCCACCCAGGCGCCCCAGCTTTGGGCCAATTTAAACACCTGAGTATTCCACTTGACCACGTGAGTACAAGTTGATAAAATGAAGCTCAAGCATTCATTTAACAAACCTGTAATACTAATACTTTTAATGGGTGGGTACTACATTCTAAGCAACTAGGCCTCTTACTTAATATGATATTAAGCTCATGGAAGTCCGGAGATGTGGTATTTCCACCCCCTTCCATTTTGCAGCCAATGATGCTTATATAGTACTCGTGACACCTTGTGATAGGTTCTAAAGGTATCTGTGAACACCAAGCTCCCGTTTGTTAAGATCACTATTGTCAGAGACAAACAAATCACTGAATGAATTAGGAGGTTTATACACTATTAAGCTATAAAGTGGGGGCACAGAAGGTGAATAGTTACATTGGGAATGAGAAATTATCAGGAAAACAGGCACTATATGAACAGAATCCTGAAGGATGAGAGTTCAGAAGAGAGATAAGGGAGAAAAAGCAATTCTAGGAATAGGGAACAGTGTGTTGAAGGTTAAGGAAGAAAGAACAGGGCCTCTTTCAGTTGTATTGGAAAGAGGACTTGAAACTTAGGCTGGGGCAGGAGTCTGGGCCAGGCCAAAGAGCTTGGCCTTTTTTCTGTAGGCAATGGGGAGCCATTGAGGGTTGTACACAGGAGGAATTATGCTGGTATTTTCTTTTTTAAAAAATTAATTTATTTGAGAGAGAGAGAGTGCGTGAGAGCGCGAGTCGGGGGGTGAGGAGGTGGAGCGGGGAAGGGGCAGAGGGAGAGGGAGAAAGAAACTGTAAGCATTAGATTCCTCACTGAGCTCAGAGCCCAACTCAGGGTTTGATCTCAAGACCCTGAGATCAGGACTTGAGGTAAAACCAAGAGTCAGGCACTAACCCAGGGTGCCACCCAGGTGCCCCAACTCTGGTGTTTTCTTAGGATTACTTAGTGGTGTTAGAGTTGGAGGAGATAGTGAAGATGTCCTAAACATGTTACCTATAAAGTTATATTGGTGTTAAAAATGATTCTCGGGAATATATGGGTGAGTTGCTATCATTATGATGCCAGCATATTAGCAAAATTAAGCTTTTTCTATTTCAGTGCTTATTTCTTCTTTGGATAAAATTGAGAGGAAATGTGCCATGTGTCTAAAACACTTCCTACCAGGGGCAAAAGATCTCAAAGAAGTTTCATTTGGTGGAATATTCTGCCCCACAGGTAATATTTAATCTTCTGAATGACTGTTGTTTCTTGTGTTTCTTCCATGAATGGGAACACAATTTGTCTGAGCCTGTCTCTCAGGACACATTCCCCGGCGCTCTCTGCCCGGTGCCGGCCATCCCCAGCACCACAGTGGACACAGCTACCATAGGCATCCAGCCATCCTGGCCCAGCCCCCTTCGCCTAAGATGAACAAGATCTTCAGACACATACTGCATAAGGATTTATATATTTGTAAACGGGGCTACAGGGTATGGGGGAAGATAATCCAGAAACTTGCAGAGCCCAAAGCTTCCAGAGCTTTCCCTGGGCTGGCCGGTCAGTTTCAGTCAAGCAAAGTATGCGTCTGCAGCCCCGTGTGGCTCCCGGCTTGGCCCCCGGGGGGCCGGGGCTCCTGCCACTATTGCTGCCTGTGGTCGCCTCATGTGACCAACCTGCACAGGAAGTGTCCTTGAACAGCTCCTTTCTTTCTTTTAAACAACACCTGACTAATCTCGTGTGAAATATTCTTCATGAAGTGAGCTCACCAACAGATGGTGCTGCTGGGACCCATCTGGGCACAGACAACATCCTCACCCCTTGGCAGGGCTGGCTCCTCCGGGCTTCCACGCCAGGATTTGAACATTCCTTCCATGTTCATGCCACTGAGCTCTTGCAGTGGCCTACGAGGGAGGCCATCGTGAGCAGTAGGGCAGGAGCTTGCCGGGAAAGCGACTTTCCCAAGGTCACAGGGCGGAGGGTGGGCTCACTCTTCCTCTGCACCCCACCCTCACCTCCAAACCCCACCTTCCCCATGTGTGATCCACATCACAAAGTTCTACAGGCTTCTTCTACCACCACCAGGCATTAGCTCTGGGGCAGTGGAACTTCCAGAACCTTGGAATTCTGCCCCGCAGGCTGGTGTTGGAAACTTGCCCATCTCATGGTAGTATTCAGATCTGACGCAGGCCTGCTGACTGCTTCACGTGGTGAAGAAGGCCTTTGGGGTGACTGACCACTGGGTTGACTGTTGACCCAGGTGTGGTTCCTGTGGAAGTGGTGAGTCACGGCCCTGGTGGCTGGTCTGCTCCTTCATACGCCTGCCTCTGTCTGGCATCTCAATTCCTTATGAAATGGAGAGAGGGGGGCACCTGGGTGGCTCAGTGGGTTAGGGCCTCTGCCTTCTGCTCGGTCATGGTCTGGGGGTCCTGGGATCGAGCCCCACAATGGGCTCTCTGCTCAGCAGGGAGCCTGCTTCCTCCTCTCTCTCTGCCTGCCTCTCCGCCCACTTGTGATCTATGTCTGTCAAATAAATAAATAAAATCTTTAAAAAAAAAAAGAAAAAATAAATGGAGAGAGGAAAGCCCCAGGATGCCAGGGCAGGTGCTGCTCGGCTCTGCCAAGCTCCATCACCTTCCTCAGCTCCTGGTGCCTTTCACCAACCACCGCCATTACCGCTGGAATCACCCAGGGAACAGAGGAAGGGAATGGGGCAACGTGCGAGTGGGCCCTCACATCAGGCTCTGGATCCGCTCAGGTGAGTTCAGAGATAGTTCAAAGAAGCAACAACCGTTCAAAGTTCAAAGATCAGAGGGTCTGAACTTCATGTGTGCTTTGGGTGGAGGGAGCTGGTGCGGGGGTGGGAGAGGCGGGGATGTCTGTGTCAGGCAGATGTAAGTCAGAAGCCGGCTTTTCTACGAGTGAACCCTGTGGCCCTGGAAAGTCACTCGAGCTCCTTGAACCTCAGTTTCCTCAGCTCTAAAGGGAGAGGCCCAGTGTCCTCCTCACAGATGTGTAGTAAAGATTAAAGATGGTGGTGAATGCAAGGCACCAGGTGTCACTGGTCCCGGTTCCAAGCCAGCTGTGCCTTTGGGAGCATGGACAAGAGTGTTGGCAGAGCTCTGACCCCCTCCTGTCTGTGCCAGAGCTCTAGGAGGATGAAGGGACTTAAAGGTATCTGGTAAACTCTCCGGTCTCAGTGGGCACTCAAGCTAACCTGTAAAGGGGAGCCAGGAGCCTGTTAGAGGGGGGACCCCCCCGGCGCCTGGGTGGTTCAGACGGTTAAGCATCTGACTTTTGGTTTCAGCTCAGGTCATGCTCTTAGGGGCGTGAGATGGAGCTCATCATCAGGCTCCCCGCTCAACACAGAGTCTGCTTCAGATTCTCTCTCCCTTCCCCTCTGCCCACCTGCCCACTCATGCATGCTCTCTAAAAATAAATAAAAAGTTAAAAAAAATAACAACCTTTACAGGTAGGTTTTATTATTATTTTTTAAAAGGAGTCCAACTCGGGGCGCCTGGGTGGCTCATTGGGTTAAAGCCTCTGCCTTCCCGCTCAGGTCATGATCCCAGAGTCCTGGGATCGAGCCCCACATTGGGCTCTCTGCTCATCGGGGAGCCTGCTTCCTCCTCTCTCTCTCTCTGCCTACTTGTGAACTCTCTCTCTGTCAAACAGATAAATAAAATCTTTAAAAAAGAATAAAATAAAAAATAAAAAGGAGTCCAACTCTTGATTTCAGCTCAGGTCATGATCTCAGGGTCATGGGATCGAGAACCACACTGGGCTTTGCATTCACCAGGGAATCTGCTTGAGATTCTTCCTCTCCCTCACCTCTTCCCTCTCTCCCCAGGCTCTCTCTCTCTTTCTCTAAAACAAACAAATAAATCTTAAAAAAATAAATAAATAAAAGAGGGCCCCAGTGACAAGCGAGGAGGGTACGGTGGACTGAGCGGGCCCTTGTGATGGGGAGTCTCCCGAATGATGGTGCCGCCCCCACTGATGCCTGCTGACCATCCTCTCTAGGCTAACTAATGACTCCTCTCATTCTCCTCCAGGACCTCTTTTCTGGTCCTCAGAGTCTTCTTTATCAACTGTAGCACCTTGTTTTGGATGGCATGTCTTAAGCTTCTAAACATTTGGGTATATTCAGATGACAGACAGAAATGTGTGAGTAAATTAGAATATTCTTTTGCCAGAAAAATAAGGTCCAGGTGACTGAATAAGGAGAACAGTCAATACTACATTCAGTAATTCATCTGATTTCTTGGGAGTCGTATCTGCTCAAGGACAAAGCATTAGTCATTGCTTAATTTTAATAGTTTTCATAAAATACATTAAAATGATAAGCCAATGACTTATAAACCAGTTCTATTTGTTTATTTATTTATTTATTTGCTGTAGCTTTTTAAAAATTAACATATAACGTATTATTGCTTCCGGGGTACAGGTCTGTGATTCATCAGTCTTACACAATTCACAGCGCTCACCATACTTTAATTTTTTAAATAGTTTTTTAAATTAACAACAACAATGCTCTGATGTATATAAAGAAGGTGACTTAATAAACATTCAAAATATGGCACAAAAACACCGTGACAATAAGATGTGGAACCAAGATGGCAAGATGAAAATGTTTTTGCCCAGTTTAGAGTTTGGAGAGATATATTTATGTTAAACATTTCAATGAGCATGGAGAATGGGTGCTTTCTGAAGTTATTATTAAAATTTTATTAAATATTGGGGATTGGTTTATCTTATTTTTGTCATCTACATTATCT
>RCUC01087930.1:0-21163 GCA_003697995.1 Taxidea taxus jeffersonii | reverse complement strand
TTTTTTTATTTTTTTTTAAATTATGAACTCTTGGTTACATTTTTCCTGCAAAAATTATTAGAAAGTATTTTTAATAGTATAAACTTACAGAATAGCTTTTTATTTGCCTTTGCCAGATATTCATAGACACTGTCAAAACAAGATGACATTAAACTTTCTGCTGGCCTTCTTTCTTTTTTTTTTTCATTGAGATATAATTGACATAGTAATATTGTGTAAGTTTGGGAGACAGTGCATTAGTTTGATACATTTATACATTGCAATATGATTATTATAGTAGCATTAGCTAACATCTTTGTCATGTCCTATAATTATCTTTTTTTGTGTTAAGAGCAGTTAAGTTTTGGTCTTTTAGAAACTTTGAGATGTATAATGCAATATCGTTGACCATTACCACCATGTTGTGTATTAGCTATCCAGAACTTCTTTATGTACTAGTTGCAAATTTGTACCTTTAAACAGCTTCTCCCTTATTCCCCACCCCCAGGTACATAGGATGTTATAGGAGTAGTAGTTTTATCTTTAAGAATTATCAAAAAAAGCACAGCTGGGTGGCTCAGTCTTTAAGTGTCTGCCTTCAGCTCAGGTCATGATCCAGGGTCTTGGGATTGAGCCCTGCATTGGGCTCCCTGCTCAGTGGGAAGCCTGCTTCTCCCTCTCCTACTCCCTCTGCTTGTGTTCCCTCTCTGGCTCTGTCTCTTCAGGTTAAAAAAAAAAAAAAAAGAAAAGAATTATCAGGAGATAATTTTTGTATTTTCTCCCTTACCCACTATTGATCATATTCTCTTGCAGAGTTCCTGGGCTTTTGGTGGTAGAACATATCTTTCTAACCTTCCCATGCCTAGCCCCTGTTTCTGTTAAAGTTTTCTTAATGCAGATTTTAAAGCAAAGATGGATGAGCAAGGAGGTACCATAGAGAATTTATATACTGCAAGCCTTGTTTAGGTCAGCTCTTGTTCTTTTTGGACTCCAAGGATTTACCTTACTCTTTCTTTGTTGATCCATGCAGTAAAAGATGATTATATTCAAGAAATCTGGAAAGTAAATAGTTTGAGAGCCTATAAGCACAAAAGTATTTTGAGCTTTTGGTTAAGGTAAATACATAACAATAGAAATAAAATCAATATATATGGTTGGATCTTTCTCAAAATGTTTAGAGAAACTGCCTCCCAGTAGTACAAGCCAAAAATTCTGGAACACACACACACACACATCAAAATACTTTTGCACTTATAGGCTCTCAAACTATTTACTTTCCAGATTTCTTGAATATACAACACAGAGAAGTGTTTTTCTTTTCTTTTTCTCTTTTAGTTTTAGAAAACTGCCTGAAGCATATGCATTAAAAAAATAAATCATGTTCACAAATGATATCTTTAGGCCACACTAGACTATTAGAAAACTATAAACTAGAAGCACATTACAACAGCCTTTGAAAAGTAATAGCCCTAATTCTATCCTTGACTTAATACTGGAAGCTACAAAGTTCAACCACATTAAACCACTACATTTGATAAAGTAATATCACTAAGGACATATGCCTCTTGATTCTCTCACTTCTCTAATATAAAACCTCACATTGACTTAATTTTAAAATTTATCACTAAGAAAACCCTTTGTATTCCCTGGTGAGTTTTGCAATTTCTGACAGTAAGGATTATGAAACTGACTGTTTGCCTAGGAAGCTCAATTCCATTTGAAATTCAGCTTTTCTTAAATAGATAGGCTCTATGATTTGCTTATTTCTTTTTTATCTTTTTTCCTAGTATTTCATTTTTATTTCTGGATTCATTTTCCTAGTCTTAATAGTTTGATTCTTAATTGCAATTTTATTCTAGGTGTTTTCATGTTCAGTCTTTTCTAATCCTATGCAATTTGAGCCACACTATAAAATAAATCAAAAATATGGATGCTGGGGCACCTGGGTGGCTCAGCGGGTTAAGCCTCTGCCTTGGGCTCAAGTTATGATCCCAGAGTCCTGGGATCGAGCCCCACATCGGGCTCTCTGCTCAGCGGGTAGCCTGCTTCCTCCTTTCTTTCTCTGCCTGCCTCTCTGCCTACTTCTGATCTCTATCTGTCAAATAAATAAATAAAATCTTTAAAAAAAATATGTATGCTGTGAGAAATTAAAATTGGCCAAGACAAATGGAGTGGCTTCATAGGAAATGTTGTAGAAAATATTTTTGGATATAAGACATTTTACTTACTGCAAAAATATATATATTTTGCTTTTAAAAGAGATACAGTTAATTTTAATATCAGTTTATGTGATAAAGGAATAAATTTTGTTATTAAATCTTTGACTCCAATGGACTATTGTACTTAAGCTGCACTGTGGCACTGTTTCCTTTCTTTTAACTTTGATAAACTTTTAAAAGTGTTTTTCGTTAAACCTCAGCAAATGTTAAAGAAAATGTCAGTTGTTTTACTTATATCACAAAAGTAGGCATCCAAAATTAACTAGATGTACCAATTAAGAGTATTTATCCATCAGGTTACACAAAAAAATTAGTGACTATAACAAATTAATACAAATAACATTACCATAATGAATGGGAGTGGTAAATATTTTTGAATTGGTTTTACTGTCCTTTAGGATTTTTTTTAATATTATTACTCTTCAAGTTTTGGATTTCTTTTTCCTGGTCAATTCTGTTCTTTAAAATATGTCATTGATCATAAATGGCTATCATTCTTTGTAATCACATCAACAAAAAATCTATGCTGCCAGATTAGTTAACTTTCTTTTGCCTTTAGATACCACGTTTACTTTAAAGTGTGTCATGTGGTCATCTTTATTCCAGTATTTTCATATTTTGATTGTTCTATATTAATAATTTATTGTTCTCTCATTCTGATTTAATACTTATCCCTTCTCCTTTTGTCTATAACCTATTCCAAAATTACAGCAGTAGTGATACTGTATAACACTGTAACACTTTATATTAAACAATGAATCAAAATATTTAAAAATGTAGGTCTATTTACATTGTTGATATTTTTGGAATTTAATTTAAGCCTGACTTTGGTACCCTTGGACATTTAACTTTCTCCAGATTTCTTACAAAAATTATTAGTTATCTTATCTGAATAACTTTTGCAATTAAATCTGGTAGTCTTACAGATTTCATTAGTTCTAATCATAGCTAATTTATTTACATTCCCACGAAATTTTCCTAATAGGCTTGAACTCTTATATTATGCTTAGTTAATTACTTTTTTAGTAAAATGAGCAACTAGGGGCTCACACAGTACTTAGCAAATGAATACATTTGTCATCCAGATGTCCTAGTCTTGAGGAGAAAGTGTTTTATGTCTTGGTAGTGGTGGTCAGTCTCCTAATTAGTTTATTTTTAAGGAACCAGGTCATAATTTGGAACCACCATTCTTATATGTGCTCTATTGGCAACACAGCAAAAATCACAGGGGCTCATTCCCATTATAAAAGTCAAAATAAGGTTATATTTAAGTATGGTTTCTAGAGTTTGTAGGAATAAATGCTGAGTCTGAGTTTAGAATATTTTTGTAAAATGCAAAACAAAAAAATGCATGATTTGTAATGAATAATCAGATAAACAGAAGTATCCTCAAGGTTACCTCATATGGTTATACAGTATGTGCATTGTTCAACGGCCCCCAGCTAAGGAGATGAGTGAGGACTGGAATCTTGAAGATGCTTCTTATGCTAAGTTCTGTTTCAGATACCATTTGTCTTCCCAGAAGGAAGATATTTTTCTAATATTTCTGTCCAAATAAGGCAATCTTAGAAGTCTGTAAGTAGGCTCCCTCTAAGGTAGCAACAGTCCTACATAATTTTGCCTGCTCCATATTTGTACGTTTACAAACAGCCTGGAAGTAAATTAAATGACTGTAATCATGCTTGGATAAAAAAATGTTGCTGTGAGATGTAAATGAAAGAATATTAGTACAGTTTTCTTCAATAAATATAATCATTCCTTTGAACACACCAAAGATGATCGACTAGTATTACTGTGTATGGTGTTCTGAATTGGTAAATGAAGTGAATATAATAAGGCTCACAAAAATTAATGCTACATATAAATATTACTCATTATATGTATTGCCATTGTTCTCCTCTAGCATTGTTATCATATGACATAAGTACTAATTTAATGATGAAAGGGATTAAATATTGGAATAAATTAAGATGGAAAAGTTGAACTTAAGGAAAATTAATTTATATAATCATGTTATATTTCTACATATTTTGTACTGTTTTAATATTTAGTTACTAGGCCAGCAATTATAGAAACTATTGCTTAGTTTCTTGACATCTTTTAAGTGTGTATGAAGCCTTCACTGAGTATTTTTAAAAAATTATTAACCTCTCAATAAGTGCAAATTTGGAATGAGTTTTTTTAAAAATAGAGAGTTGAGTTTAAAAAATACATTTCTGGAACAAACACTATTTTACATTGAAAAGTAAGTTAGAATTAACACACAAATAAATACCCCTAAATAATCCAATTAAAAATGGACAGAAAACATGAACAGTCATCTCTCCAAAGAAGACATTCAGATGACCAAGAGACATGTGCAAAGATGCTCAACACACTCATCATCACGGAAATGCAAATCAAAACCACAGTGAGATATCACCTCTCACCTATCAGAAAGGCTAAGAGCAAAAACGTAAGAAACAAGTGCTGGTGAGTGTGTGGAGAAAAAGGAACCTCCTCACTCTGTTGGTAGGAATGCAGCCATTGTGGAAAACAGTGTGGAGGTTCCTCAAAAAATTAAAAATAGTATTACCATATGATCTAGTAATTCTACTACTCAATGTTTGCCTAAAGGATATTAAAACAGTAAGTCAAAAGGATATATGCACCCCTAAGTTTATTGGAGCATTATTTATGATAGCCAAATTATGGAAGCATCCCTGATATCCACCAATAGATGAATTCATAAAGAAGAGGTAAATATATTTCATTAAGAAGATACACACATGGGACGCCTGGGTGGCTCAGTTGGTTAAGCGGCTGCCTTCAGCTCAGGTCATGATCCCAGCGTCCTGGGATCGAGTCCCACATCGGGCTCCTTGCTCGGCAGGGAGCCTGCTTCTCCCTCTGCCTCTGCCTGCCACTCTGTCTGCCTGTGCTCTCTCTCTCTCTAACAAATAAATAAATAAAATCTTAAAAAAAAAAAAAAGAAGATACACACACACACACAGATACATACATATATACATATACATATATATACTGCTATATATATTGGAATATCATTATATATTATATTAATTTATACATAATATTATTTTGTATAAATAGCAGAATATATTATATATATGTATATAGTAGAATATATTCCATATAGTGTATATAGTGGAATATTACTCAGCCATAAAAAGAATGAAATCATGCCATTTCAGCAATATGGAAGGTTGTAGAGCATATAATTCTATGTGAAATAAGTCAGTCAGTGAAAAACAAATAGCACATGATTTCATTTTTATGTGGAATTTAAGAAACAAAACAAATGAACAAAGGAAAAAGGGACAAATTCCAAAACAGTCTCTTAACTATGGAGAACAAACTTAACAGCTGCTTTAGGGGAGGTGGGTTGGGGGAATAGGTGGAATAGGTGAAGGGGATTATGAGGACACTTATAATGATGAGCACTGAGTAATATATAAAATTGTTAAATCACTGTATTGTACACCTGAAACTAATATAACATTGTATGTTAACTGTACTGGAAATAAAATTTTAAAAATAGGTAAATGAGAATTGTTTGCAATTAGTATTCTTGTTTTAGTTTTATGGAAATAGATTTTCATAGTTAATTTTCAAAATATTTGAAAATAGTATTTTCTTTTTGATGGAAATTAAATATCTGTAAGATGTTTTATTCCTATTTTAAGAGATTTTTCCATAAATAAGTGAGAGCACATAATATGCTAACTAAAATAATTTTGTCAATCATTAAAGCAAGTGATAACTTTGTAAAGATAGCATTTTCTAAATTCTTGACCACAGACCAAAGATTCTTTGCATCAGAATCTCAAGAAGATTTTCCTAAAATATAAAATCTAATTTTCTCAGTTAATTCTAAGCTCTACTCCAAAGACAGGGACCACTAATTTATTTTAAAGAAGTTTCTTAAAATGCAATAATTACTTACCAGCTCTAACACTTGGTAGCAGAACAGAATTCCAGAATAAATACTGAGCCTATTCATTAGTTTGAGTCCTAGTTCCTCTAATATTTTGTTATACAAACCACCAAGTATATAATATTGAGAATGGCACTTGTCTAATCATAACATGGAGATAGTATTTACTTCATAAAAGTCTAATTTGGATTATTTCAGACACCCATGGGAAAGTTCCTTGTACCTAGTAGCTCATCAATAAATGTTAGTGGCATTTGGATATCTCCCAATGTAGGAATTTCCAATCCATTACATTGATTATTCTAGCATTGTCATTTTTAGTTCATTAGGAGTTAGTTCCAAATAGTTTACCTTTTTTTTTTTCTTGTTGCAAACCCGGGTCACAGTTAATGAAATTGTGTTTTATATCATTGTGAATTTGATTTTTAAAGTCACTGTGAAAGATTTAACAGAGCTCTAAATGTATTCCTGCTTATGCACTAAGACCATGAATTAGCAAAACTGTTTATTGAAGTCTGCACAATTGAAAAGGGCAACATTTTCATAAGGAGCTGGTTTTAGTGATTGATGTCCTCCCTATTCTTCCTCCCTTTAAATCATACCCTAAGAACAATTGAGCTTTCAGTCAATGATTAAATTACATATTTGCTGTGCTACTATACACAAACAATATGCATTTCACTTATAGTTAATTATTTAAGCTAAAGTAATGAGGTATGGCATATAGCTTATACTTGGAGGTACGAGAATTTCATCAAATTTCTTATCTGAGAGTTTGATAGAAACTAGATCTGTTCAAATCAGTGTACAGATAACTTTGTAGTTAATTGATAATATATCAGTATGGTTTTGGATAAAATGCTTTTAGATCATGACATTTATATTATCTGATGAAAACACACACACACACACAAAAGAGAGGAATTCAATATGACTTTCTGTTCTTCTGTGCAGCTAATGACAAGTTGGCTTAAATATTTAGCCATTTGTTGAATTAGAGTTTAGCGAGAGTTAATGGCTTATGAATCAGGTCATGATTCAAAATATTTGAAGTATAAAATTTGTTTTTGTAGAAACTTGTGAAACAGGTTATTAAGCAGTGACTAGACCCCAAGTGAGAAGAATGTGAGAATCTTAGATGTGAGAAAAATATTGTAGGATTGTAAAGCTGATTAAAAAAAACAATTAGAAAACATCATTCCAAATTTACCTTTATAAAAGTCATATCTTTATAGGACCTTGCTCCATTTTTAAAAAAATGATTAACCCAATAATCTTACATTGTTATAGAAACCTAACTTTTTTTTTTAAAGATTTGTTTATTTATTTATCTGTTAGAGAGAGAGAGCGAGCACAGGCAGAGGGAGAAGCAGGCTCCCTGCTGAGCAAGGAGCCCGATGTGGGACTCGATCCCAGGACGCTGGGATCATGACCTGAGCCGAAGGCAGCCGCTCAACCAACTGAGCCACCCAGGTGTCCCAAAACCTAACATTTTTTAAGAAATGAAAGTTTATAAATACTTGGATTTAAGATATTTGTGTGATACCTCTGTGTTTTCTAATTACCTCACTGATTAAAAAAAACAAAAATTTCTGTTCAATACTTGAGTGCCCTTTTCAAGAAGTTGGTTAGGTGCAGACTCAGGATTGTCAGGATGCTCATATATTTTATGTACAGAATAATCAATAATCAATAACTAATAATTATTATTTAAATGTTTATTGCTGTGAGTTAAAACCTAGGGCACAAATGTCCAAATGATACAAATCATATAAAAATAATAGGAATAATTACTTGTTTTTAAATATCTTCACCTAGGTTGCTTTAAATGTTTATGTCTCATATATGTAGAATATTTCTGTCAAATTCATAGGTAGTTAATGCTTCAAGAGATTTTTGCTGCCTAAAATAATTACTATGAAATACAATTGAATAACTATTTAAAATAAATGGAATGTGCTCTTGTTTTGCTGAGATAGGGTGTTTTGTGGTCTCATAATTCCATATTGTAATTCATAAAATATTATAGAGAAAGTAAGTTAAAATTTAATATAATGTAAATATTTTGGTTAATTTTTTAAAATTAATTTAATTTTATTTTTTTTCAGTGTTCCAAAATTCATTGTTTATGCACCACACCCAGTGCTCCATGCAATACATGCCCTCCATAATACCCACCACCATTTAAACTTAATGTAAAGTAATAGAAAATTTAAAAGTAAGTTATTGTAAAAAATAATAGAGAATTTGGACTTCTGGGTTTTTAAAAGTGCTCATTTTTCATGCACATAATAAATGTTATCTTGTTACATTTACTCCCACTACTTTTTCTTCTCGTCTTTACTTCATTGTTGGCTATATAGCATGCATATTTGTGTTTTTATCTACTTAACACTATATCAAAATGATTTTCTATTCACATGGCTGCATACCACTGTTAACCTATTTTAACTCAGAGTTAAAATCTGCAGTTAAATCTAGTTACAACGATCCTTAATTGTGATTTATTTTGCCTCAGGCAAATGACAATAGGAAAGAAACATCGTGGACATCTTCTTTGGGATCTAAGGCTAGTCAGATAAACTGATTTGTTACTTTATTATGCATTCTAACAATTACTCATTTTACTTTGCTATCAAGTAAATGTGCTAATGGTTAGAGTTTTAGAAATATTTCTATTATTTGAAATAAGAAAGTTGTAACAGACTAGGAAGCAATATCTCTGTCCTTATTCCAAGGTTAAAAAAACACCAAGAATGGTACATGTGTATTATGTAACGTTTTAATCTTCTATAGGAAGTTTCGGGGTTCTCCAGTCTTTTATCCTGATAGACTGCAGAGCAGTAAATGGCACAAACTAAAAATATGGACAACAGTTCAGTTTTTCTTTGGGTTCTGGGAAATGTTAATTTTGTTTATAGGTTTTATAACCATTACTAATATATTTGCCATTATTCATCTTGCTAAGTGATTCTTCTAATCACTGAAAACATAATATGGACAAAGCAAAATCCGTTATTAAAAAAATCTTGAGCAAATGACAAAACAGACCTTTATAAATAATTTTAAAAACTTCCCCTAGATAAGGATTTCTGGTTATAGATTATATTAATAGTGAAAATAACCTTTATAAACTTAGGAAAATATTTGTGTCAAACTAGTTGTTAGATCTGTAAGAGAAGCACATGAGTATTACATGCTGGTAAAAGTATAATATTGTGTGGTGCCTTGTTGGCTCATTGGGTTAAGTATCAGACTCTTCATTTCAGCTCAGGTTGTGATCTAAGAGCTCTGTGCTCGAGGAGTCTACTTCTGTCCTTCTCCCTTTGGCCCTCCTGTGCGTGCTCTCTCTCTCAAATAAATAAATGTTTTTTAAAAAAGTATAATATTGTAATATTAATAATGGTATATATTTATATATAATATTACATATAATATATATTTTAATAATGGTATATATTTTAAATAACTTAAAAATTCTTAATACATTTTCATTAGTATTATAAATAATTTATTTTGACTAATCAGTAGATTTACTTTTACCACTGTTCACTACAGCCTCGTTTCTAACATAGTAAGCCCATAAGCTGACTCAGGTTCTGGGAGAGAGAGCTTCAAATTTCCATTTGGAATTGCTAGATTTTATTCAACTTTGGTTATTAAGAATATGAAAGGGTCCAACTCAGGGAATACTTGGAAAAGATTTACAGATATGCCTATTGCCATGAAGAATAGAATTTCTGAATATAATTTAATTTCCATGGAGCTTAGGAATATCCTTAAGTGAATTTGCTTATGACATTTGATAAAATGTTAGCTTACGAACATCTCATAGATTTCATTATAAAATATTATAAAAATAAAGTCTGTTTTATTCTCATTTAAAAAATAACATGTACATGGGTTCATCTAATTTTTTGATTCAGAAACTCATTTATGACAGATGATAGTGTTTCTACTTTACAGCTAAGATCTCAGTAGAGACTAGACATTTGGCCATTAAAAAAAGATCTAGATTCTGGAGGAAAGTATTTTGTTGTTGTTGTTGTTAAAATATTTTATTTATTTATTTGGGAGGGAGCAGGAGTGGCATGAAGGGCAGAGGGAGAAGCAGCCTCCCTGCTAAGCAGGGAGTGCAATTTGGGGCTTGATCCTGGAACTCTATCCTGGGACTCCGGGATCATGACCTGAGCTGAAGGCAGCCACCTAAGGACTGAGCCACCCAGGCACCCAGGAAGGATTCTTGAATAAGGAATCATGATGCCTTTTAAGAGGGAAATGAATATCCTTTATTATCTTAAATTCCTAGACTATTATTCATTTATTATGATTCTAAGGTATTAATTCAGCATATAATTAGGGAAAACCAAGAGTTGTAAGTGAACCCATGCCCTTAAAGAATTTACTCTGGTTCTGAAGAGAGACTTGGTCTAAAATAATAGTAATGCAGTGCTCAGAAAGCCCTGGTAAATAGAAGATTTGTTCAGAGTTTTCTGGATTGAAGAAGAGCGAATAAAAGATTGACATGATGCCATGTCAATCACTTGTTAATACTGTTTTTCCAAACCACTTTTATTTTTTTTTTCACACTTGAAGACAAGTTTATTTGGGAATATTTTCTTTTTTATTTATTTTTTTAAAAATTTATTTATTTATTTGAGAGAGAGTGAGAGCATGAGAGGGGGAGAAGGTCAGAGGGAGAAGCAGGCTCCCCATGGAGCTGGGAGCCTGGTGTGGGCCTCCATCCCAGGAACTCCAGGGTCATGACCTGAGCCAAAGGCAGTTGCTTAACCAGCTGAGCCACCTAGGTGCCCTGGGAATATTTTCTAATTGTTAAAGCTTCAAACGTGTTCCTTTTACAATTGCAGTTCTAGAAACCTAGTAGTTTTAGAGACCCCATGTTCAAAATATTTCAAAATTAATAATGCTCATATCGAAAGGAAAGACCTTTTAGATCTGGAATGTACGGTCATTGATTTCAGCTATTCTCAGAAATAGGCCTACTTTTTCCTTAGAAATCAGGTGGGATGGAGTCAATGCTGCAAGAGAAAATATCTTTAAGCTACCTGGACGAGATTATTCACCCCTGGGAAAATGTCCCAGTTGGTGAAATACATAGGTCAGTACCACCAAACTACTATCTTCTTTTTCAGTACTCTGCTTCCCAAAATTCCGTGTAATCTAAAGACATCAGTGACTCTTGGATGCACTTATATGGCAACTAGGGATATAAAACACTCTGTTCATTTGGAAAACAAATGCATAATAGTTTTGTAGGAAAGTAGACATTTTTCTATCTATTAAGGTGCTTAAAAACTACTGTGAAATAAATTAAGAAAGTACTTTGAGACAAGGTCTGGGAAATGTTAATACTTTTTATTATGTGTCAGGCATTTTGCTTTTCATAACTTCTGATACTCAAGACACTTTACAGATGAAGAACTAGAGTTTAGAGAGATTAAGTAATTTGATTAAACTCACATACGTAGTCCACAAATCAGTTCTGATCGGATAGATCAGGATGAAAAATCATGGCTGTCAACTTCTAAGTACCTGTACTTCATAATATTAATAAATAGATAAAAAGCCTTTATGCCTATAATAATTGATCTGAGAAACCATGTATTCCATACTCCCCACCTGAGTTACTTAGCGACTGACAGTGCTATTTAACCAAATGATTAGAATATGTTTGTGTATTTGTCAAGAGGACCATAAAGTCCAAAAAATGTTTCTGAATGAATCAATATTGACTTTACCCCTGAAATGCTCATTTAGATACAGGTAGTCTCCATTTGTACAGTTTTAAACTTTAGAACTGGAAAAAACCCAGCCTTTTAAATGAAATATGATAACAATAAACATTGTTTTGGTAGTGGTCCTTAAAACATATCAACATTATCTACTAAATGTAAATTTCATTTTCTTGAATTCGTAATCAGGGTTTGGGAGACTTTTTTGTTTGTCTGTTTGTTTTATGCCAGGAGCAATAAACAATTGATTGACAGTTGCTTTAGTTCTTGTAGTGTCTTTGAATTAAGGGAGTTTGGTTTGTTATGTTTGTTATGTCTGGCATTTAGTTTCTAATCTCAGAAATTTTTTTCTTTTAATGGCAGAATGAATGGGTCTATATTTTAGGAGGAGTGGTAGGATAGAAAAGAACACTTCCTAAATGCCTATTATGTGTCAGCATTTTAAAAAGTGTATACAGTAAGTCCTTAGCAATTCTCCATTAAAAATTTACCCTTATTTTAAAGATTGAGAAATTGAGCCTTTGAGAGATTATGCTAACTGCCCAAGGTCACAGTTACTAAATAACTGATCTGGTATTAAATTCAATTCTGTCTTACTTCAAAGTACATGATTTTGAGAAACACACTTTTCTCTGCCATGATAATCATGAAGGTGACTTTCTAAAGGGTCTATGGAATTTGACAACATATGGAAGAAAGAAGAGTATTGGGCTTTAAAAAGGCCTAGCAAGGGGGTGCGTGGGTGGCTCAGTTGGTTAAGCGACTGCCTTCGGCTCAGGTCATGATCCTGGAGTCCTGGGATCCAGTCCCGCATCAGGCTCCCTGCTAGGCAGGGAGTATGCTTCTCCCTCTGAACCTCCCCCTTCTCATGTTCTCTCTCTCTCTCATTCTCTCTCAAATAAATGAATAAAATCTTTAAAAAAATTTTTAAAAAGGCCTAGCAAGATTTAATTTGGAGTATAAAAGTAGCATGATCTTAAAAGAGCAATATTAAGTGAACATGTATGTGTGAATTAGTTATAAAATTAAAGAATGGCTAAATGGATTTGGTCCTCCTCTCTAGATGATAATAAAAGGAGCTATGTTAAAAAGAATTAAAGTATTCAGAGTGCTCATTATTATCAGCTTACTATCTTAGACAAACATATTAGAAAAATATATGAATATGCATTACTGTAACCATGGGTGAGTTAACCACAGGCTAAATCTGGGGTATTGAAGTACATGCTATGTAATGTATCTTAATACTTTAAATTATCTGATTTCTGATTTCTCACATTGGTACAACTGATAATGTGAGTATGACTTAGAGGATATGTGGGTTAATTTCTCATGAAGAAGAAAGTAGAAGAGAAATCACTATCATTAAAGCATCAATTCAGTTCCCTGGCATCTTACTGTTTCAGAAAAATTAGAGGGAAAATTTCTGCTCATTAAACTTCAGAGCTACCATAGCAAATTCTAATGAGTTGCTTATTAAATTAGCAATTTTCTATAACTGGTATGATTCATCAACTTCTCTTTCATTCTCAGTTTTGAGATTAATAACTAAAAACCTAAATTGCTTGACATGGCTCTTCAATCAAACTTAGCGTTATTAAGAGACCACAGCCACTAAAGCCATTTTATATAATCAAGTGAAGAGCAATATTTCAGGAAACATTGTTTCCTAGCTGCTGTCCACAAATCTTTCAAAACTCTTTACAGATTTATGGCTTCAAGGAATGCCATATGATTTATGTGCTTATTCCATATACCTTGAGTATCCTCTATGTATCAGAGCAGAACAGAGTTTCTGCCCTCATGGAACTTACATAAAAAATCTACAAGGCAGTATTAGATATTATGAGAAAAAATAGAACAGCATAAGGAAATGGAGTGTCGAGGATGATACGTTAAATTGCATAAACAGGGAAAGCTTTCAGATAACATAATACTTGAGCAGAAATCCCAATGAAAATAACTCATGTAAATATCTGGAATAAGACCACACGGGTAAAGAGGGGAACAAATGCAAAGGCTCTAAGAGAAGAGAGTGCCTGCTCTTTTTAAGGATCAATAGGAAGCCAAGTATGGCCAAGGAGAGTGAACAAAGGAGTGAATAATAGGAGATGAAATTTAAAAAAAAAATGTAGCTAGTGTCAGATTCAGGTAGTGCCTCAGAGGCCAAGGTAAATATCTTGACCTGAGTTCTGATTTTAATGAGAAGACATAGAATGTTCTGATTCCAGTGCTAATATGGTCAGATTTTAGGTTAAGGGAATGCATTGGTGGTTCTTAAAATATACTACTGAAGAGAAGTTATAAGCCTGTTGCATCAGTCCAGGGAGAAATGGAAACTCACACCAGAGTGATAGTGAGGGAGGAGGTGAGGATTGGTCAGATGAAGAATATACATAAATTCTGGAGCCAGGAAAATTTACAGCTAGCTATATGATACAGTGTTTAAGAAAAAGTCATCAGTGACTCTGAGGTATTTGACTTGAACAGTTAACTGGGTAAATAGTGGTGTCCCTTGTTAAGATGCAGATGGCTGAAGATCGGTTGTGGGGGTTTACATTTTATATTTTATATATATTTTATATTTTAATTTTATATTTCGGAGTCAGTAAGTCTAAGTTTCCACTTAGTCATGTGGAAATGTCCTGTGGGAATCTGGGTATAAGAATTTGGAGATCAGGATTGGTACAGTGGAACTCGAGGGGTGTGTTTCATTGTCAGCAGTGTAGTTAATATATACATTATACTATAGAGGACACTCAGAAGTGCCAAATTTTTGTCTAAGAAGGGTGTGTAGACAGAAAACTGAGCGCTTGAGCTTTCTTATATTAAAGATCAGAGAAAGAAAAAACAGCAAAGCAGAGACACAAAGGGAAGAAGCAGTTGTTAATGTGGGAAGAAAATCTGAAGAGATTTCTATGTGGAAACATAGAAACTAAGTCAAGAGAGTAATTCAACAAAGAGCAAGTGATAAACTGTATCATTACTTCCAAGAGGTTAAGTAATATGAGGACTGAGACTTCATCTCTGGATTTGATGAAGTGAGGGGGATTAGTGAACTTGTTAAGAACAGTTTGGTTGAATAGGGAGGGCAAGGACCATTTGTAGAATTTTTAAGAGGGAATAGGACAAAAGGTTTAAGTAGTCAGTATAATAACTTTTAAGGAGTTTAACCATTAAGAGGAGGACACAATGAGGACATAGCTAGAGGAAAATGTAGAAGAGAGATGTGTTTTAAAGATGAGAGATATTTCCACATATTCTAAGCTAATGAGAATGACTATAAAGAGGGGGGAAAATAATAATGAAAGAGAGGCAGAGGTTTATTGAGGAGCTGAGTGGATGAGTAGTTGAGAATGGATGGAATGCAGTGCATCACAGAGGGAGCTCATGTTAGGTCGGGGTTGCACAGAGTTATGATGGTAATGAGTCAGACTATCCAGAAATGAGGCCAGGAAGTGTGGTGGATTTGGGGGTAGTAAGAGAAAGAATTTCTCTTATGATTTTGTCTATAATCTCACTGAAATAAGAACAAGATAGTTAACTGACCATGAGGAAAGAAGAGGAAGTTGGAAGAGCAATGAGAGTGTCTAGGTGATTTGGAGAGTGGGAGAATTCATTGACAAAGGAAATGTAGTAGCATTTTGAGGCAGCACTGGAGGTCCATAAAATATGTGGTATTAAATTTAAAATGATGAAACCAGGAAGTCTCAATGGTTGTTTGCCTCTAACCACATTCATTTGCTCCTGCTTGGCAATTGGTGCGGGGGAAAATAGAATTGGGTTGATTGAAATAAGGTTGAGGCTTTATTTTATATGAGTACATAAAGAAAATAAAAATTATGACTAGCAAGTGTTATATTTAGTGGTCATAATATTTTTACCTTAAAGGAAAAAGAGGTACTTCTGTCAATAAAAATACTGTTCAACTTTACAATTAGTAGAATAATTTCTTCCCAGAGAGTTTCTATGATAGAAAAGAGAGGTAAAAGCTTGCTAGCATCCTGCAAAAGATGAAATTTTCAACAATCCTATGTTGCAATTTACTCTTAGTAATATATGTTTATTCTAACATTTAATTTGGATTCAGGTTTTTCTCAGAGTGTTCTTTTCTTTTGCGATAAGGTCCATATCAAGAATTTTGTTCTGGGGGTGCCTGGGTGGCTCAGGTCATAATCCTAGGGTCCTGGGATCGAGCCCTGCATCCGGCTCTCTGCTCAGCGAGGAGCCTGCTTCCTCCTCTCTCTCTCTCTGCCTGCCTCTCTGCCTGCCTGTGATCTCTGTCAAATAAATAAATAAATAAAACCTTTAAAAAAAAAAAAAGAATTTTGTTCTGGATGTTGTATGTTTCTGTCTTGTCCTTTTACATATTTTTGGGTTTTCTTTCTTTCACTAAAATTTTATAAACCAATACAATTAAAATACTTAAATGAAGGATTGACTTCATTTTTGTGTGAGCCTCTTAATATGCCCCCCCCACTTATCTACTATTCTTGTTTCATTCTTTCTTGCTAATATAAAAACTTTTTCTATTTTTCTCCTATTACTTACTCTCTAATAAGCCTTTTCTTCTACCACTGTCCTTTTGTGGTGGAAAGTAGCTTTTTATTAAAAAGAAGTATTAGGGACGCCTGGGTGGCTCAGTTGGTTGGGTGGCTGCCTTCGGCTCGGGTCATGATTCCAGCGTCCTGGGATCGAGTCCCACATCGGGCTCCTTGCTCGGTGGGGAACCTGCTTCTCCCTCTGCCTCTGCCTGTGCTTGCTTGCTCTCTCTCCTTCTCTCTCTGTCAAATAAATAAATAAAATCTTTAAAAAAAAAAAAAAAAGAAGTATTAGCTGTTTAAGGGTTAACAATTAGTAACAATTAGTAACAATTTCTAGCTACTGATTACCTACTATCTACAGCATTATGTGTGTATATTTTAATTTAACCCTTACAAAAAAAAAAAAAAAACCTGTTATGGATGACATTGCTTATGTTCGTAGAAGAAAAAACAGAGGCTAATGGAAACTAAATCATTAGTTTGTGGACTCCTAGAGAGTATATTGCAATGCATGGATTCTAAACCATCAATATACTTCTTTTATACCACACTTACTGGTGTATGTGTCCTATAATAAATGATTATGCAAGATTTTGAACATTACACTTATATTTGACATAAGAAAATGTGAAACACAAATGAAAAATTTATAAATATTCAGTAATATGTTCAGCAAATGGTCAAAATAATGGAAAATATAGGTACTACTTTCATTTTTTCTGTTGTTCTGTAGTACTGTTTTAGTAGCATGAAATTCAAAGCTGGGAGGGATCTTCTCACCTCTGCATTTGTATAAATTAAAGCTCACAGTGGAGACACCTGGGTGGCTCAGTTGGTTAAGCCTCTGCCTTTGGCTCAGGTCATGATCCAGGAGTCCCAGGATAGAGCAGGCAGTGTGCTTCTCCCTATGCCCCTCACCCCACTCATGCTTTCTCTCTTGCTCTCTGTCTCTCAAAAAACAAAACAAAACAAAACAAAACAAAACACACACACAAAACCCACTAAAGCTCACAGTGCTTAAGTACTTCTCATAAAATTGATTTACTTTTCCTTATTTAATTTGTTAACTTTTTCTCACACTTTACTACCACATTTTATTTCATCTCCTTTTATATACTTATGACCTCAGGCTCTGTTGTGGTCGAGAACCCACTCCTTCCAGGTTTTCAGGATTACCCTGATAATTGACCTGCCCTTGGTTTAATTTTCTCCCCCATAGGGGGTAAGAACACATGTTTATATTGGTTATACTACTCTCATTTCTAGGAATGTAACTCAGTTTGCCTCATTGTAACTCATTATTTTCAAATATAGGATGTCAATTACATGGTGATATCCGCTTTCTGGGTGACTTAGTGAGTATCCACTGGCTCAGCCGTATTGCACACACAGTACTCTAACCCTCACTGAGAGCAGTGGGTTGCTGAAACTGAGGATTATCTGGTGCTATTTAGAGATTAGGAAATAAAATGTCATGGAGTAAACAGTTATATGTACATATATATAAATAAAATTATGTATATATATAATTTAATATATATGCTGAATGCAGAAAGCATTCAGTTTGTTAATAACAAGTTTACTTGCTTTACTAAAATTCATGACCTATATTTTTTATTACCTCTTGGCTCTCATAGTATTATGACTACTTAAATTCAAAAATTTAATTTGAAGTTGAACTATAGGAATTTTAGATACCCGAAAAACTTTGTCCAGCAATCTACAAAATTTTTGCCATTCTCCCAAGACCAGTGTTTAATGTTATCAGTATATTGGGAGCCACGATGTACTTTTTGAAGGTCTTCAATATTTCACACAGGAGCACATTTTCTTAGGTTATTGGTACTAAACCACCACCACCACAACAACAAAAACCCAAACAATATAGCATTTCATTTTTCTAGGAAAAGAACACGTTCATATTTTGTTTGACCTCTAGAAAGGTGATTATTGGAATGATGAGTAGTTATTAAATAAGAAGAGATCCTTTTAACTCCTGTGCTTAAATGACTAAAACTTAAATATTGGTCTTTTAAAATGTAGATAATATGAGGCGCCTGGTTGGCTTAGTGGGCTAATAAGTGTCTGCCTTGGGCTCAGGTCATGATCTCAGGGTCTTGTGATTGATCCCCTTGTTGTACACTCCTTGCACAGTGGGGAGTCTGCTTGTCCCTCTGCCCCTGCCCCCACTTATGTGCGCTCTCTCTCTCTCTCTCTCAAATAAATGAATACATTTTTTTTTAATGAAGATAATACTGCAAAGCTGATTGAACATTCAACAAGTACTGGAATGATTAAAACATGTTTGGAATTTCTAACTAGATTCTAATATACAGATAGGGACAATTGACAATGGAGGGAGATAGAAAGCAATCAAGATTTCAGAGTAAATGATAAGGAAGAGGACATTTTGAGGAGTGAAGGCATAAGATGTCTAGAGAGACTGTTGTTTTGAATATAAAATAAGATTTTAGGGTGCCTGGGCGGCTCAGTGGGTTAAGCCGCTGCTTTCGGCTCAGGTCACGATCTCAGGGTCCTGGGATCGAGTCCCATATCCGGCTCTCTGCTCAGCGGGGAGCCTGCTTTCCTCTCTCTCTCTCTGCCTGCCTCTCTGCCTACTTGTGATCTCTCTCTGACAAATAAATAAATAAAAATCTTTAAAAAAAAAAGAGATTTTAATGTTGAGCTTTTAAAGGTAAAGCTATTTAAGATATGATAAGAGCCAGAGAGTGCTGGATTTTTAGTGAATGTCTTGTGAGAAGATGGAGATAATTGGCATTGAAAAGGTAGAGATTCTCAAACACATTTTGAATAGGTTTATTGGTGATTTATTGAATCTAATCAATATTATACATGGGGCAGGATGAAAAGAAAGAGGAGTTCATTGTTGAATTGACTAAAGAACCATATAACCAGCAGAACCAGGCTGTACACTTCTTTTTTTTTTTTTTTTAAGATTTTATTTATTTATTTGACAGACAGAGGTCACAAGTAGGCAGAGAGGCAGGCAGAGAGAGAGGAGGAAGCAAGCTCCCCAAGGAGCAGAGCGCCTGATGCGGGGCTGGATCCCAGGACCCTGGGATCACAACCTGAGCCGAAGGCAGAGGCTTTAACCCACTAAGCCACTCAGGTGCCCCAGAGACTGTACCCTTCTTAACTGTAGGGACTGCACCTTTCATTTAGCTATCAGCATTTAGCATAGGGTTTTGTATTCAAATGTTTTGTGAATGGAGGAATTAATGTATTTTTTTAATATAAGTAATACATTAAAATGTGTCATGCACCTAGCACTGCGCTGAACACTTTATATGGATAAACTCATATAGTCCTCCCAGTCCTCCATGGCTAGGAGGTAACCATGATTATTTTTGCCATTGTGCATATAGGAAATCTAAGGCTAAGGGAAATTTGCTGAAAGATACTTGTTTTAATGGGTAGTCAAGCTAGAATTTGGATCCAGATATTCTAAAACCACCATGTCCTGGCCACTTTAAGAACTGAGTGGAACGAGTCTACAGGAATGATCTACATCTATTAATGTGTCTTCAGTATATAAAGCTTTTTATGTCACAGAAATGGGGGGAGGTTGGGGTCTGAATTTCAATCTCTAGTACTGGACAATTCCTATAAATACTGGGGTCTGTGTTTCCCAGTATATAATGTAAGACTACACTAAGCTCATTTCCAAATATTGTTCTAAGTTTTTGGTTTATTTTACTTTACCAGTGTTAAATTTCTAAATTAATTTCCACTATAACCACTTGGGATAAATTGTAGGCTAGGATATGTCCTCCTCTTAGCAAACATACATCTATGAATTCCATGATTTATTTTGTTGAACCCAGTATATAATATGCAAGATAAAATGATCAAAAAGCAAATTTACAGTGAAGAAGAGGAAAGGCAGAAAAGTGGAAAAGAGATTGAATAAGGAGAGGGTCATAATGACAAATCTTGAAAATAAAGGGCTATCATAAGAGAAACTGTTGGGAATGAGTATTTTTAGAATGAAATTTGAATCTAATCTATGAAAAAGATTTTTTGCCTCTTATTACAAATGCAAAGCAGCATTCTTTTTGCTCCATAATTACTTTCCTATGGATGTGTAAGAAGAAGAGGCTTTGACATTCTTTAAGCTCAGGGAGGCTAATGCTTTAATGAACAGCTTGTTATCAGCGGGCTCTAGCTCTGCCTTGCTTGCAATTCCCAGCCTTAGTCAGGGGAGAATCTTTGCATTTAGTGTAAACATCTCTCATCCTGATACAGCCTCAATGCCTTAGTCCCTAAAGTTCTCATATTTGGTATTTAATTATCTGTTAATTAAATCACACAGTTTAGAGGGATTTTAGATTAAAGGAATATTAAACGTCAGTTTCACTTTTACAAATGTGATACAGTGTCAACCCATATACAATGAAGGCATTAATGGAAAATGCATTTTAGGAAAACACAATTTCCTATAACCTGAAAAAAGCAACCAAAATACAACTGAATGAATCAACTGTTTCTATAAAACCACTGTTAATTGCCATGTGAACTCTTTGTAGAAGTAAGGTGAAATAAATAAGGAAACTGATATCTTATAAATTCTTTGATATTGTTGTTAGTATAGAAAGCAAACTGGGAGGGTTTTGGGGCGCCTGGGTGGCTCAGTGGGTTAAAGCCTCTGCCTTCAGCTCGGGTCATGATCTTGGGGTCCTGAGATCGAGCCCTGCATCGGGCTCTCTGCTC
>ML096378.1:11280-22909 GCA_003697995.1 Taxidea taxus jeffersonii | reverse complement strand
ACATAGATCAATGGAACAGAATAGAGAGCCCAGAAATAGACCCTCAACTCTATGGTCAACTAATCTTCGACAAAGCAGGAAGGAATATCCAATGGAAAAAAGACAGCCTCTTCAACAAATGGTGTTGGGAAAATTGGACAGCCACATGCAGGAAAATGAAATTGGACCATTTCCTTACACCACACACGAAAATGGACTCAAAATGGATGAAGGACCTCAACGTGAGAAAGGAATCCATCAAAATCCTTGAGGAGAACACAGGCAGCAACCTCTTCGACCTCAGCCGCAGCAACTTCTTCCTAGGAACAACACCAAAGGCAAGGGAAGCAAGGGAAAAAATGAACTATTGGGACTTCATCAAGATCAAAAGCTTTTGCACAGCAAAGGAAACAGTCAACAAAACCAAAAGACAACTAACAGAATGGGAGAAGATATTTGCAAATGACATATCAGATAAAGGGCTAGTAACCAAAATCTATAAAGAGCTTAGCAAACTCAACACCCAAAGGACAAATAATCCAATCAAGAAATGGGCAGAGGACATGAACAGACATTTCTGCAAAGAAGACATCCAGATGGCCAACAGACACATGAAAAAGTGCTCCACACCACTGGGCATCAGGGAAATACAAATCAAAACCACAATGAGAGGGACGCCTGGGTGGCTCAGTGGGTTAAGCCTCTGCCTTCGGCTCAGGTCATGATCTTGGGGTCCTGGGATTGAGTCCCACATCGGGCTCTCTGCTCAGCAGGGAGCCTGCTTCCCCCTCTCTCTCTGCCTGCCTCTCTGCCTACTTGTGATCTTTCTCTGTCAAATAAATAAATAAAATCTTTAAAAAAAAAAAACACAATGAGATACCACCTCACACCAATCAGGTTGGCTAAAATTAACAAGTCAGGAAATGACAGATGTTGGTGAGGATGTGGAGAAAGAGGAACCCTCCTGCACTGTTGGGAATGCAAGCTGGTGCAGCTACTCGGGAAAACAGCATGGAGGGTTCCTCAAAAAGTTGAAAATAGAGCTACCTTATGACCCAGCAATTGCACTACTGGGTATTTACCCTAAAGATACAAACGTAGTGATCCGAAGGGGCACGTGTACCTGAATGTTTGTTTATAGCAGCAATGTCCACAATAGCCAAGTTATGGAAAGAACCTAGATGTCCATCAACAGATGAATGGATAAAGAAGAAGTGGTATATATATACAATGGAATACTATGCAGCCATCAAAAGAAATGAGATCTCACCATTTGCGATGACATGGATGGAACTAGAGGGTATTATGCTTAGCGAAATAAGTCAATCGGAGAAAGACAACCATCATATGATCTCCCTGATATGAGGAAGTGGAGATGCAACGGGGGTGGGGGCTAAGGGGGTAGGAAAAGAATAAATGAAACAAGATGGGATTGGGAGGAAGACAAACCAAAAGAGACTCTTAATGTCATAAAACAAACTGTGGAGGGTGGGGGGGAGGGGGGTTGGGAGAGGGTGGTGGGGTTACATTATATGTTTAAATTTAAAAAAAATTAAAAAAAATGCCATCCCCACCTGTGTCTGTCATATCTGGTGCAAGAAGCTGCCAGTAGGTTCTAGAGGAAGCAGAATAAAAGTTCTTTGAAAAGCTGAAAACCATATAGTATTAGTCCTAGCCCACAAATACTACTCACAGCTTTCAAAGACTTAAAGTAGGCATGCTTGGTACCCATGAAATAAAAGATGTCTACAGAGCACTGAGTAAGATGGTTCATCTTAAGTTCCCAGAGGTCCGACCCTCTAGCAACCTGGTAGTAAGAAGATCTTCAGGAGAGATGCTAAGAACCTATCGTGTCAACATGAACGGGTTCTCTTTGGCAAGGGGGAGGTGTGGGAAGCAGAAAAGAATGTAACTTGGAGTCCAAAGACTTTGGTTCAGGTATGGGCTCTGCTCTCTATTAGCTGCCTGAACTTGCGAAAGCTCTTGAAGCTCTATTAACCTCAATTTCCTCATCTATAATGTGGCTTAATAACACCTGTTCTGCCCACATGTTGGGGTAATTGTAAGCATCAAATAGAGGTTCAGGTAGACTCACATAGGATAGTGTAGTAATAGCACTTGTAATACGAGTCTGTGAAAATGCTAGAATCTTAGAGTTCAATGATATTGCCTGAGTTCATTTTCTTCTTGCTGAATCAGCTGGTCTCAGTAGGTTTAGGGAATTTTTCAAAGAAGAAAAGTGTGATCTCTGCACATATGAGCATAATCCTTCACATGGAGATTTTGTCTAATGCATGGAATCTGGGGATTTCACCTTTCTTGTGTTGGGAGTAGACTGGTTTTCCATGTGTGGCTAATGTCTATCTATGGAGATGGAACTGGATAACAGAAAAAAATACAGCCACAGCACCCCTATCCCTACAGACAGCTTCTGACACTGAGAACTGAGTCTCTAAGGAAGTACTCAGTGTAAAGGAAAGCCTGGCAAGCTTCAAAAATCAATAGTGCTAAACTTTATATACTGCATTTCATTTCAGTTCAGGACAGAATGAGACCTACTGTTTCTCTATATATTTTTATATATCTTTTACATGAGAAAATATATATATGTATATTTTAAGAATGTATATGTATATATATATATAAAAATATATATATGTATATTTTAAGAATATACATATATATATTTTTTCCTGGTTCCACTTTAGAAACCAAAATTGACTATTCAGAGTTATCAGATTTCCAAATCCTATTCATATGCTCTTTCTGAAGAAATAGACATTTCTTACAGCTAACTGTATTACTCCTTATAAACAAGTCATTACACTGGTACAAATTCTACTTCTCCTATTCATTTCTCTGAGTTTGACAGTTCCATATTCATTATGAATCTGGAACCCAGGAATGAAGACCCCTGCTTTACACCAGTGGGGAGTCTTTGAGTAGGGGAGACTAATCCCTCTTTCAAAAACCTCAAATTCGTTGTGTTCCAATAGCCACCCTGTACAATGTCTATGATTCTAGATTGAAGAGTCATATTGTCTACATTCAGTCCCTTTTCCATCAGGTGGGACTTCAGACAAGTTGATTAAACTTCCCAAGTCTCAGCTTACCCATCTGTAGAAGAGGCATAACAAGAGTCCCTACCCCAGGGTGTTGAAGCACAGACTAAATGACACCACATGTATGAAGCACTCTACCGAGCGCTAGGCATCTTTCCAAACACAGAGCCTCATGCAAGTTCCTTAACCTACTATACAACAACTTATGCATCTATAAAATGGAAGTAATAACACTTACCTCATAAGGTTGTAGGAATTAAATTAGTTGATATTGTGAAGCACTTGAACTATCTCATCAGCTATGTTTGCCATTTTCTACTACTCCCCAGGTAAACATTCCCTCTGATGAACCAGAAATCACAAGCCAGAATCCCTGGTTTGCCTCGTGTAATCTCTATGTGAGACAGAAGCCCATTCCTTCATTCAACGTGGCATTACAGACATGTAGTGCATAGAAAGACCTTGTTATTACTAGATCTCCAACAAGGTCTTTGCTCTCATCATGTCTGCATTTTAGAAGGAGAGGATAGGCAATAAATATGGGAAAAACATAATTTCAGGTAATCCTAATTCTGAGACAAGTACAATAAAGAGATGTGTTAGTGAACAGGAGGAGCTACTTTACATATATGGTGGGCCCAGGATGAGAAGAAAGCATCCAAGCAAAGAATCAAGAGAAAAGATACCACAGTCCCAAAATAAGGAGTGTGCCTTGTTGAGGAACTCAGAAAGTGGCCAGTGTGACCAGCGTATTCCCGGAAGGGAGGCCCGGATCATACAAGCACTTACAGTCATGGCAAGGATTTGGAATCTAACAAAAATCAAGGAATTATTTGGTTTTAGATTTCTCTAATTTTGAAAAAAATGCTTTGTCTCTGCAGAGTGATAGTTCCCAAATCCTTAGCCTTATTTCTAACTCCCAGAATAAAGGGATGCTAATAATAGAGAATATAGAGGAATGTAGAATTCACCTATCTGGGAATCCCAAAGGCATCTATGAATAAAAGAGTGGATGGCAGACGACTTAAAAACAACCAAAGGAACAACACACCCAAGGATTAAATTTGTATTTTGGTTTTTCCATTCTTCAAAACAGCACCATAGGGAAGGTGGCCTCATTACCGTTGTACAAGAGAGGTTCAGAGACTGTGCATAAAGACCCTAGCACACTGCCTGGAACATCCCCTCAAAACATTCCCACATAGCTTCCTCTAGCCCACTAACCTTGAGCAGTAGTGAAAAACAAACTGTAGGAAAATTGCTTCCAAATGGACTGGTGTCTTTTCATTTTGTTTTCAACTAAAACAGCACAGCCTTATTCCATCAAAATTCTCTAGAACTGTAGAAGTTATACCTGTCAAATGAGAAAAACACTAAATAAAAACACTGCCTATTTTCCAGAGCTGGCTCTATAATCCATTCCCCTACCCTGCTTTTCCCCTAAGTGCCCAGATCCATCTCTATCTGCTCCGCAGTGGGTAGGTTTGTGTTAACATGACTGTTTTATCTTTCACAACCAAAAGACATTAGGATAATGAAAAAGCAAATGACTAAGTATGGTATCTGAAAGTTGCTTTACATTTAGAATCATTTCACAGAGACTGAACTAAAAATCATCTGCTGGGATCTGCTGAGTAGGCTTTCAGTGTGGTCTCGGTTACAGAACAAGGTTACAGTAGAGCTTGTATTTTGCTCCAAAAGGAAAACAAAAAATTCTTCATTCTGTTACTTTCTCCAGGACCATCACATAAAGCAGAGTTCTTCATAGGGGGAGTGGTGACCTGTAAGCTTCTTAGGGTTATTTGCAAAATTTTGTGTCTATACATATTTTACCCCTGGGCTGAGTATCTCAAGGGAATCTGAGACCCAAATGATAGTGAAGAGTGGCTACATGCTGTTTCAGGATACAGCTGTCATTATTGGGTTTCCTTTGACTTAAATGTTTATATGTTTGGCACTAAGAAAATTCCATACATACATTAGGGATGTAGTATACATTCCTCAAGTTCAAGGGCAGCTCAAAAACATTCCTCCCCAGACAGAGCACATTATTTTTATATATTTTCCCAGATGGTAGGCCTGGTCAGAAACCCCTCACCTGCAGTGCTGGCCTTCCATTTGTTTTATGATCTTCTCTTTGGAAAGTATGATAATTCTTGTTCCAGAAGGCAATGTGCTTCTTTGCCAAAAGATAGGGGTGCTTTCTGCAAAGCACCTTTATAGGGATATCACAGGGATGGGCAACTTTCAGGCCTTCCAGGAAATGGCAGGTAGCCAGATTTATAAACTTACAAAATCCGCATGAGACTTTGGCCTACTACTACCCAGAGTAAAGGACCTAGACAGCACTTGGTGCAGAAGCATGACTATGTCCCAGGTCTGAGTAGTCATCATCATCATGTCCTATACATGGCATTTTATGCATCCAGAGAAAATGTGCAAAGCTGATGGGAGCTTCAAGAAGCAGCATGCCCTTGACACCATAAATAATCTGGGGGCAGGAACATGACCTATATTATTTTTAAATTACCTGGGTCAAGGTTCAGTGCATGGTAAATACCCTATAAACACCTTTTTGAATAGAACCAACATCTTAGCTATGACCTATAAGGAATGCTTCGCTTAGCAAGTAAGACAGAGATTGTGGGCAGTAAGGAATTGGTGTAGTGTCCAAAGATACAGAAATGGACTCACAAGGAGAGATGAAAAAGAAGAGTCCATATAGATGTGGTAAATACTGGTACTTCCTGCACAGTTGCTGAAAATGAGTCAGCAAGCCAAGTCTAACTCCAGCTGCTAATAAAACAAATGAAATGTATAATTTAAAGGAGGCAGCTCTGCTAAGTCCAACATGCCCATCAACACTCACATTCACACCTTCCTGAAAGCATCACTTATCCAGCAGTAAGACACTTTAATGACAAACTTTAATAGGCCTGGCTTCTCTTGTAAAAATAAGGAAGACAAAGTGGAAATTCAAAATGAGTGCTGAAATTTTACTCAGAAAGAATGGACTCGATGAAAACACTGCTCTCAAGAGGAGAAACTTGCCAGAAAACTTTACCATCCGCAACAAAGGTTATGTTACTTGTTTCTGGCCAGGTGGGCCAATGGAGATACTCTGGTTCTCAATAAATTCAAGAACCGTGTTTTATGGGACTTATGCCAGACTCTGTGCTAGTTCCCTTTTTTGAAGGGGGACTGAGTTCTCAACTGCTAACCTCGACTGGCCATCGAGAGTCCCATTCCTAAGACAAGAGCTTCTACGTTCTCTAATCAGTATTCTATTTCTGGTACATGAAAAATCTTTCTTCACCCTAAGTTTAAATATAAATTTCCTGGGGCACGTGGGTGGCTCAGTCAGTTAAGTGTCTGCCTTTGGCTCAGGTCATGATCCCAGTGTCCAGGGACCAAGCCCCGAGTTGGGCTCCCTGCCCGGCAAGGACCTTGCTTCTCCCTCTCCTTCGGACCCTCCACACCCATGCTCACTTTTTTGTTCTCTCTCTCTCTCTCTTTCTCTCTCAAGTAAATAAATGAAATCTTTAAAAAAATACATAAATCTCTTTAAAGATATTTAATCTAGCATTTTTACATGCCTGGAGCAAAATACAGGAGAGAAATTAACCTTATGCCCAATCTATTATTTTCATCAGAAAATATAAAATCTCCATGGACAACAACATTCACTAAGGAAAAATAGGGTCATGACTCAACCTCTCATTACCAGCTTGTCCAAATCTTTAAAAGTAGTAGGACTATAAGTCATGTTTTTTTACCAGTTACTCTGCTGAGCACTTAGAAAATAATAAATAAGAGACATAATTCCAGTACTCACACATATCATTGGGGCCAAAAACTCAATGTGAGATGTGTCTTTCAAGGGTTAATATAATCATTTTAAAAAGGAGGAAAAACAACAGACTTTAGGTTCAGAAAGGGCACCCAGAATGAAATTCTGGTTCTACATTTTTTTATGGGATCAGCATTTTTTTTAAAGTTTTTATTTAAATTCCAGTTAGTTAACATACAGTGTAATATAAGTTTCAGGTGTACAATGTCCTGATTCAACACTTCCATATGATACTCAATGCTCAGCACCCAAAATGTCCTCCCTAATTCCCATCACCTATTTAACCCATCCTCTCATCCACCTCCCCTCTGGGAACCATCAGTGTGTTCTCTATAGTTAAGAGTCTGTTTCTTGGTTTGCCTCTTATTTTCCCCCCTTTGTTCATTTGTTTCTTAAACTTTACATATGAGTGAAATCATGTGGTATGTGTCTTTCTCTGACAGATGATGTTGACAGTGATGTTTAGCACATTTTCATATATCTGTTGGCCATCTGGATGTCTTCTTTGGAGAAAGGTCTAGTCATGTCTTTAACCCATTTTTATTTATTTTTTTAAAATATTTTATTTATTCATTTGACAGACAGAGATCACAAGTAGGCAGAGAGGCAGGCAGAAAGAGAGGAGGAAGCAAGCTCCCTGCAGAGCAGAGAGCCCAATGTGGGACTCGATCCCAGGACACTGGGATCATGACCTGAGCTGAAGGCAGAGGCTTTAACCCATTGAGCCACCCAGGCGCCCCTTTAACCCATTTTTAACTGGATTATTCATTTTGGGGTGTTGGATCTTTTAAGTTATGTATGGTATACTTTGGATACTAACCCTTTATCTGATAGGTCATTTGCAAATATCTTCTCCCATTCCATAGGCTGCCTTTTAGTTTTGTTGACTGTTTCCTTCACTGTGCAGAAGATTTTGTCTTGATAAAGTCCTGATAGTTCATTTCTGCTTTTGTTTCCCTTGCCTCAGGAGACCTATGTAGAAAGAAGTTGCTATGGCTGATGTCAGACAAGTTACTGCCTCTGTTCTCTTCCAGGATTTTTATGGTTTCAGGTCTCACATCTAGATGTTTCATCCATTTTGAATTTATTTTTGTGTATGGTTAAGAACGTGGTCCAGTTTCATTCTTTTGCATGTAGCTGTCCACTTTTCCCAAAACCATTTGTTGAAAAAACTGTTATTTTCCCATTGGAGATTTTTTCCTGATTTGCCAAAGATTAGTTGACCATAGAGTTGTATGTTCAATTTCTGGGTTTTCTATTCCGTTCCATTGATCTATGTGTCTACTCTTGTGCCGGTACCACACTGTCTTGATGATTACAGCTTTGTAATAGAACTTAAAGTCTGGAATGATGATGCCTCCAGCTTTGCTTTTCTTTTTCAAGGTTGGGGTCTTTTGTGATTCCACACAAATTGTAGGATTGTTCGTTCTAACTCTGTGAAAAATGGTATTTGTATTTTGACAGGGATTGCATTAATTGTGTAAGTTGCTTTAAATGTGTTATGTAGTACTGACATTTTAACAATATTTGTTCTTCCAATCCATGAGAATGGAATGTATTTTCATTTCTTTGTGTCATGTTCAATTTCTTATGAAAACTACAAATTCTACTTCTACATTTACTAACCAGGTGACCACAGAGTTAAGAAACACTGTCCCCATTTGTCAATAAGATAAGGGAGGCTTAGAGCCATGTAGGTAAATTTCTTAAGCTGTTGTGGGAATTGGGTGTAATCACACAGATAAAGCAGCTTTTACTTAGATGGCATTGAAGAGATGCCTTTCCTCCCCATTTCTTCACACATCATTAGCAAGAGAACAGAGATAAGATTAAGGGATATAACTGTCCAATTCTGTTCCATACTACCTGGACCAAACCTGGCAAACAGTATTGATTTCTTTGCACTAATTTCTAGAGGAGATTTAGGAATTATCTTTCTTGCAACCAAATGAAAAGTTGGAAGGAAGCCAAGGTTCCTTCCACTTCTAATATTTTATGATTTTTATGGAAGGATACTAATGAAGAATTCCAGTTATACCATAAAAAGTCATAAATGTAATACAGTGTTCCCATATTTCAGATTCCTGCTATAATGTATAAAAGGATAAAAACATTTTAAAATCTCATCAATCATAGGATCAAAAATTCACAGAAATGAGTATCTCATTTCTAAATAGCAGGCTGCACTTTTTACAGTGCTAAAAAGTTTTTTCTACTGCATGCAACCTGATAAAATGTCTAAAACAGTGCTAATATTAAAATAGTATGCAAATGAACCTTAAATCTAATCATAAGTTAATACAAGGCAATAAGTGTGCAAATTGGGTGGGAAAATAGTCAAATGAATTTTAAAGACAACTATCTAAATGTGATTCAAATTTTAAGGAAAAAAAACTAAAAAATAAAACTCTTCCCAAGTAATAGCTTTTCTACTGAGTTTTTGTCAAAAATATGAGTTTACATGTTTTGAGAAGGCTTTGGTGACACTGGAAGAGATGGTTAAGAACTCCATGTGAACAAGATTAAAAAGCTTAGATGATTAGGAATTAGATAATGTGTTCCTTCTAAAAAGAATCAAGATTGGTTTGCCAGGTTTTATTGAACTATTTGGACAAATGGTGGGAACCTAATAAATAGATGTTAACTGATTAAATTCAAGAGTATCCTTCATACAGGTGAAATAATTTTTGCCCAGTTTATATCCATAAATGATTTTTAGGAGGCTTATGCCAAATCACTTATGCACTGAGGCTCTCAAAATGCAGAGTAAAGGGACGCCTGGGTGGCTCAGTTGGTTGAGCAGCTGCCTTTGGCTCAGGTCATGATCCCAGCGTCCTGGGATCGAGTTCCACATCGGGCTCCTTGCTCAGCAGTGAGCCTGCTTCTCCCTCTGCCTCTGCCTGCCACTCTGTCTGCCTGTGCTTGCTCTCTCTCTCTCTCTATAACAAATAAATAAATAAAAATTAAAAAAAAAAATGCAGAGTAAAAACTTATTAGATGAGAGGAAAGATCTTAACCGCTAAACTCTGTTCATCTACTGTGCATTACCTTTCACTCCGTACTTCTTAGGACTAAGGGGGACACATATTTTCATTATTTGATAAAAGCAAGCTCTTTCTTTTATTTTAAAAGAAATACTTAATTCTCAAACTGATGGGCCCTATGTCTCATCATACAGAGAGCACCAAACAACATATGGATGATGCCTGAAATTTGTTTCAAAGAGCTCCAGATGCATCCTTCAATTAGCCATTACTTTAAAAAAAAAAAAAAGCCAAGGGCGTAATATTAAAAGATAATTCTATAGTGATATTTCTGCTGTCGGGGAGGCAAATGTGAGAGATTATTTTCTATTCCAAGAGAGAAGCGGGTCTTTAAATTTGAGAAAGATACCAGCGGACAGGCATTCTGAAAGACAGCTGCGGGCACAAAGGTGTTTAGTGCTGTTAATGAGCAATTCCACTGGCAGAACTACACAGACATAAACTAAGCGGCAGCACAGGCTGGGCACGGAAGACATTGTTTTTATGTCCCATACCCTTGCTTGCTTTATTGAACCCATTTCTTTTAATAACCAATCAAGGCTCTTATAATAAAAATCTAGGCTGAAATGCCCAACAGCTGGCTAAGAATCCATTATTCTACATTTGTTGGAGGGATGTTTCTTGCCAAGCATGCATTCTCATATTATATGGCATACACAACCCAACTGAGAAAATGTAGCTTTCAGGGTCAGCGTGTAGATGATGGCTAGGACTTCTGACTTCATTTGGTCTCAGCTGACATAGAAAAGGGACCATAAAAACGAAGTGTGCATAGAGATGTGTTCCTCATTTGAATCTCTCTGTATCTATTCTAACAGGAGAGAATGTCTTTACAAAGCAGAAGTCTTAGGCAATTAATTCATCTGGGTATGTGTACATGCATATATGCACTCCCACACACATGCATGTATGCGTGTGCATGTACACAGATATATTTTATTGAATTATTTGATTGTTTAAGTGTTAACTACATGCCAGGTTGTAAAAGGGTCCCTAGAACTCTGTATGAAAGACTGGACTACCCATCATGTCAGCTGTTTTCAGCACCCATACGGTTATCTTTCAATTGGGAGAGGGTTAGGATGCAAAACTGTTATTCTATGTCTGGTCTGTCATCTTTCTTCTGCGCTAGGGTTTTATGTCACTGACAGTGGTTTATAGAGGCCCTACTAACTCAATTTCATTCTTGATTCTAAGCTGAAATAGATCACACAAGTAAACAACATGTTTGTAGATATCATTCTGAAAATAGGAGGGCATTTTTAAAAAACCATAACTGCATTCTATGGCAAAAGAATATTGTGCTGACTTTTGCATAGTCACAAAATCCAGGGCAGATTAGTCAAAGAACTCTCTGGAAGTTGACAAGCTTCTAAAAGAAATCCTAATAAAAAATCTGCATTCTGCATATATAACAAAGTTACAGCATGTCACTTGCTCTATAAATTGTCACTATTACCACTTGGAGCAGAAGGATATGTACATATATAAACATATATATGTGCATAATTTCATATTCCCAGAGGAAACTGAAAAATATGTGCATTAAATAGTGTTTTAATTGCAACATGAAAAACTGCATCTAAGCAATAGTTCATGATTACACAAGGGTAAAGTCAAGTGTAAATGTTGCCTAGTATAATGGCAGAAAAATGGCCTTTGTTGGCAGCCTGGTCTGGGTGCGAATTCTGACC
>ML096377.1:14631-29000 GCA_003697995.1 Taxidea taxus jeffersonii | reverse complement strand
GGTACAACCACTCTGGAAAACAGCATGGAGGTTCCTCAAAAAATTGATACTAGAGCTACCTTATGACCCAGCAATTGCACTACTGGGTATTTACCCGAAGGATACAAATGTAGTGATCCGAAGGGGCACGTGTACCCGAATGTTTATAGCAGCAATATCCACAATAGCCAAGTTATGGAAAGAACCTAGATGTCCATCAACAGATGAATGGATAAAGAAGAGGTGGTATATATATACAATGTAATACTATGCAGCCATCAAAAGAAATGGAATCTTACCATTTGCGACGACATGGATGGAACTAGAGGGTATTATGCTTAGCGAAATAAGTCAATCAGAGAAAGACAACTATCATATGATCTCCCTGATATGAGGAAGTGGAGATGCAATGGGGGTGGGTGTTTAGGGGGTAGGAAAAGAAAAAATGAAACAAGATGGATGTTGGGGGTAGGGGGGTTGGGAGAGGGTGGTGGGGTTACATTATATGTTTAAATTTAAAAAAGTATACACCATTCAATAAGTAATTTTAAATATTACTCAGTATTTAAATAATGCTTTCTTCTAAATATTTTTAAAAGACAAAACTCATATGAAATTTATTTCTATTATGTTTTGGAATATTGTGTCCAATTTGATGATATAGAATTTTAGATCTTACTGTTTCTATTATACACTAGTTGAAAATACAAAGTGTCCTATTAACAATAAGACTATCAAAATATTATTCATATCATTCAAGTTATTCCAAAGGTATCAAATGCCAAAATCATTTCTGATATACGTGATTTCTCATCATTTGATTTCTTCTCTTCTTCTGCTTTTGTAGGAATAAACTATATTACCTTCTTATTTGCAAATTTTGTTCTTTTTTTTAAGATTTTATTTATTTATTTGACAGAGTAAGAGATCACAAGTAGGCAGACAGGCAGAGAGAGGGAGGAAGCAGTCTCCCCACTGAGCAGGGAGCCCGATGCGGGGTCCATCCCAGGACACTGAGATCATGACCTGAGCAGAAGGTAGAGGCTTAACCCACTGAGCCAGCCAGGTGCCCCATAAATTTTGTTCTTAATAATGACTATTTACTAAAAGCTTTGAAAGCTGAATTTTTTCAGTGCCCCATTTGTCAAATTATTTAATTAAATTTTTCCAACCAGCTTTGAATAAAGTTCAATCAAAATTTAGAGGACCTATTATAAAAAATACTCAACATTATGTAGGACACTTAGGTTGATTTAAAAGCCTTCCTTTGTATCATATTCAATTTCTTTCATCAGTGTTTTATAATTCTCATAATACAAGTCTTTTATCTCTTGTTAGGTTTATTTCTAGGTGTCTTATTATTTTTGGTGCAATTGTAAATGGGATTGTTTTCTTAATTCCTTTTCTTGCTGCTTCATTACTGATGTATAGAATGCAACAGGTTTCTGTAGATTGACTTTGTACACTGCAACTTGACTGAAGTCATTTAGCAGTTTTAGCAGTTCTTTGACATTGACTGTAGCAACCGTTTTTCTAGGTATGTCTCCTGAGGCAAGGGAAACAAAAGCAAAAACAAACTACTGGGACCTCATCAAAATAAAAGCTTCTGCACAACAAAGGAAACAATCAACAAAACTAAAAGGCAACCTACAGAATGGGAGAAGATATTTGTAAATGACATACCTGATAAAGGGTTAGTATCCAAAATATATAAAGAATATATACAACTCAACACCCAAAAACCAAGTAGTCCAATTTAAAAATGGCAGACATGTTTCCAAAGAATATATAAAAATGACCAACAGGCACATGAAAAGATGTTCATCATCACTTACCATCAGGGAAATGCAACTCAAAACTACAATGAGATCATCTCACACCTGTCAGAATGGCTAAAACCAACAACACAAAAAACCACAGCTGTTGGTGAGGATGCGGAGAATAAGAAGCACCCGTGCACTTTAGGTGGGAATGCAGGCTGGTGCAACCACTGTGGAACACAGTAGGGAGGTTCCTCAAAAAATTAAAAATAGAACTACCCCATGATGCAGCAACTGCACTGCTGGGTAACACAAAGAATACGAAAACACCTTCCATTCAAAGAGATGCATGCACCTCTATGTTTACAGCAGCATTGTCCACAAAGCCAAGCTACAGAAGCAACCCAAGAATCCACTGATTGATGAATGGATAAAGATGAGGTTTTTATATATATATAGATATATACATATATCTATATATTTATATCTATAATGGAATATTATCAACCATAAAAAAGAATGCAATCTTGTCATTTACAACTACATGGATGGAGCTAAAGAGTATAAAAATAAAAGCTAAGCCAAGTAAGTCAGGGAAAGAGAAATATCATACAATTTCACTCATTTGTACACTTTAATAAACAAAAAAAATGAGCAAAGGGATAAAAGAAAAATAGAAATCAAGAAACACAATTATAGAGAACAAACTGATGGTTATTAGAGGGAAGATAGGTGTGGCAGTAAAAAATAAAGGAAAAAAGTAATCCTTTGTAAAGGCTCAAACATTCCTAAAATAATACTCAATGCACAGCGAAGAAAGAAAACTTATACGGTAAGCCTTAACTTTTATGTATTTTTATTCAACATGAATTTTATCAGAAAAAATGTTGTGGCTTTGACAGATGTATACACTTTGACATATAAAGGTTTATAAATTTCTACCTGTTTCATTTGGTAGAATAATGTATGCTGTTTGGATGTATTAGGGACTACGTTTATGCTACAGTTAGTTTCAAGTACATGTCTGCTTTGTGTTTTTTTTTTAATTTAGTTAAGAATGTTATTTGTTTGATACTATGACCCAGTGAAATCGATATTCATAATGTAAAATCACAAAAATAAATAGTTTTATCTTCAAAGTTCAGTTTTACTTACATTTAAAATGGCATGCACAAATTGTGCCAGATATTCTCACAGGAAAAAAAAAATGTGTAAAAGGTTTACTTTTGGGATGTCTGGGTGGCTCAGTCGGTTAAGCGACTGCCTTCGACTCAGGTCATGATCCCAGCGTCCTGGGATCGAGTCCCATATCCGGCTCCTTGCTCTACAGGGAGCCTGCTTCTCCCTCTGCCTCTGCCTGCCACTCCGCCTGCCTGTACTCTATCTCTCTGACAATAAATAAATAAAATCTTAAAAAAAAAAAAAAGGTTTACTTTTGCTTCATGAATTGGGTTAAAAAAATAAAAAAATCTTCGGCTTTACCTTATTTTGTATTTCATGCCTCTGACATGCCCAATTAAAAGTGGAAGAATTTAACTGTTTGCCAGGTTCTTTCCTAGTAATCCATCGAAAGTCATCAGCTCTCTTTGCATGCATGTATAGAACCCTGTAGGGAAAAGTGTGCACAACTAATTTAGAACAAGGGACATGTGATCTAAATGCAAAGCCATGTTTCGCTGAGTAAGATGCAGAACACCTTCTGCAGTTGGACTCATTTAAGCATCATCTGTGGGCACAGACTTCATAAAAAACTAAGGGAAGAGGAGCTGATGTTTCATAACCAGATGTGTGTCTTCTGGCTTTGGAGCATCTATGAAATCACTACATCCCTACGGTGGATTGTAAAGATTAAAAAACATTCTGTACAGATTACATGTCTATCCTCAACTCTCTTGAGAAACGATTTTGTACGTTATTTTTCATTAAACTTGCATTTTCACTTTTGAAGCTCATGACTGCTAAAAAATGGAGTGCAAAATTAAAAAGCAAACAATAAAAGACATACTGTTGCATTCTACACTACATGAATGACAAAACCCTTGGAAAAAGAGTCAACCTAGTCTCTGCACTTTGGATGAGAGGCTGCTCAGACCCAACTTCCTTTGCCTATTTCACTGACCCTTGTGAATGATGTCCCCAGGCTCTTGGCAACCTTGTCACGACGCAGCGGACTGGCACGCCGTATGGCGCCACACCCTCAGGATTAGATGCTTTTCCGGCGCCCAAGACCAGAAAGAATAGACCTTACCTAACTGCTTGTGTCTCTCTCTGTGTTGGGTTCCAGCAGGGAGCGCTTGCGCATGGATATTGAAAGAGAGGAGCTAATTCTTATGCAACCAGAAAGGGCAGGAAAAGAAAGACAAGTGATGACTGATGATCTTCTGTATTCAACTGCCTAGTAAGAGAACATCCCTCGTCTTGCACGTCTTGCACGTGATCTCACACAGGATTGGAGCAGAAGCTTGAAGGACGAAAGAAAGGTTTTCAAAAACCTGGTCTGCGTTATTCCAATGTAACCATTAATACTAATGGTTTAAAAATGGGCTAAATAAATGAAACAAGATGGGATCAGGAGGGAGACAAACCATAAGAGACTCTTTATCTCACAAAACAAACTGAGGGTTGCAGCGCCCGGTTCCATAGTGTAGCGGTTAGCACGTCTGCTTTACAAACTGAGGGTTGCTGGGGGTAGGGGGGTAGGGAGAGTGTGGTTGAGTTATGGACATTGGGGAAAATATGTGCTATGGTGAGTGCTGTGGAGTGTGTAAACCTGGCGATTCATAGACCTGTACCCTGGGGCTAATAATACATTATATGTTAATAAAAAATAATAAAAATTATTTTTAAAAATGAGCTAATCTGGGAAAAGCATGAGAGTAGATGGAAGGGATGGAGTTTACAGCTTCAGCAGAAGTTCACTCAATGTCCAGCAAGTTTCTAGCCTGTTGTAGCCTCGGGTGAGACCCTGACTTTCTCTACATTACTATTGGGGCTCAACCCCGGGGAGCGGGGGGTGGGGGAAACCTACTCTCCAAATTGCCAATATTTGGATATTTGGAATCTGCAGGTTTCCGAGCTAGGCTTCCCTGCAACTGCCCACATGTGCCCTGAGCTCCCAGACCACTGGGCTGGCACGGGGTCTCCCAAGGATTACATATACAAGCAGCAGGTGAGTTAATCATCCTGCTGTGATTAAAATGACCTTTTTTTCCTTAACGAACCTTGGCTGTTTGTACGTTAAAACACATTTCTGATGGCATGACTAGTATTATTCTTTGATTATTGAGATGATTATTCATGAGTAAGTTTGGAATGCAGCGAATAAAAACAAACAGGAGTGACTTGGATGAAATTAAAGAGAAAATTTGACCTTCTTCAGAATCCACATACTTTCACATCGCATTTCATTACTACATTTCCCATCTCCAGCAGGACTGACTTTGCTGAAAACCTAATCTGGAGAGACTTATAATGTCAAGACATTTTCTCCAAAACTTCTTCTTTATAGCTTATAACCAATTTTTTAAATTTCCCACAGCCTGAGAATAGCCCATGTACGCTGGCTGCATTTCACAATAGGATCTACTAATTACAACTGGTTTTAGGTTTGGTTTCCGCCCCCCTCAGGCAGATAATAGTCCCAGCATGCTGGAAAGGTTTTAGACTTCAGTAAGATTAGCGAGAAAAAGACAACACTTTTAGGCACCATGATGAGTTTTACATATACATAAAAACAAAAAGATCTTAACTGGGAAAAGCCTCCGTGAAACTCAGAATTTGACTTAAAATCACCATTCAGACTTGGGGTGAGAAGGTAGCTTTGTGATAGCAATTTTTAAAATTATACACATTTTCCCTATTGTCTCTGCTCCAGGTTCGAAATGTGTCTGACAGATACAACACATCACAATACGAGTGACTGCAAAAGCGCTCAGGATTGTCATGCAACTCCCGACTCTAAATAGCAGGGAGCACAAACAGCCATTTCCGTAATGTGTGAGAAGCTGTGGGCCATCCTTTTTAAGCCAGCTGGAGAGTTTAAAAAAACACAATACTTCCCAAAAACATGCATGCAAAGTTCCAGATTACAGACGCACACAAAAAAAAGTATAACCGCTGTTTAGTTTATCCCATGAAGTAGCCACCAATCAGATCCTGAAACCAAAATTTCTTTTAAAGGGGACTAGCATATGCAAAGAAAGAATCCTGGGGGATCCGGCACAATGTTTCCAAGTCCTGGGCACCCTCTAAGTTGTTCAATCGATTGCATTGAGGGAAAAGGCCATTTAGCATCATGATGTTATGTGCACCGTTGTGCGGACAAACTCAAGGGCCAGAGACACAAACCAGCTCAACTGTGAGTAGATGGAAGTGGTCCTGGGAAGAACAAGGTGTAGATAAGAGAAGAAAGGAGCACAGTTACAGAGATGGAGAGTGGAATGTTGAAGGAAAGAACAGCGTGTGGAGAAAAGGAATGGCAGAAATCACTAAAATTGTCCCCGTAATAATTTTAGATCTGGGAAAGGCAGTGGATGGTCAAGGATGTCAAAATGAAAGGGTGAGATTGAAGTCATACAGAACTCAACCATTTTGCCGAAACAGGGCCCAATGGAAGCCAGTAACATGAGCCTCCATTTTTCAATAACTGTCCTCCTCCTGTGACAAGGCTTCTGTCCTACTTTAATGGAACAGACTTAAGGCTCCAACCTCCTTTATGCTTTCATCAAGGAGAAAAACCTTCAAAACTGTAATCACTAAAAATCCAACTTCTATGATCAAAGGAGAAAAAAACTAGCTTTGTTGTATCAACCATCAAAGTGATACCTAAGAGCTGAAAATGACCAAAGAGTAATTATCACAATTTAGTGGGCCCCGCCATGGAGTTAAGAATGTGTCTGCATGCCCATTATGAATCTTATTCAGTGGTTCAGAACCCGGGCTAACAATCCACTCTGAGCTGCTCACAGCTCCAAGTAAATTACATGTGGTACATTTTAGAATAAATTGTAAACTCATCTCAAAGTTAATGAAATGTAACAGGGCAGCAATTGCAGGTCTGGAGATATATAGATTTGAATGATGTGGTGTTTGCACTCTCGGTATTTGTTGTTTCTTAAAGTTACAGATTCCTTTTTACTCTGAAACAAGAGCTTGCAAATGGCCAGATACAGACTGTTCACTGTACTTTGTAGAATTAACAATCCGAGTCCGAGGCAGGGCAAGCTCTTCCCTATTTCTGACCCTTAGATTTGTCCCCATTGCTACTTGGCTTTGCAAGAATTTTTATTTACAAAGTGGGGAAACACCAGTGGGATTCTTAATCTGTGATGGCAAACTCAGAGAGTTCACTGTAAATATGGTTTATCTAGAACGGCTTTGGGCCTTCTCTAAATGAACTGATCAAAGAATCAACATGCCACCTTTTTCTTATACTATTATTATTATTATTATTATTTTGCATTCATGATCAACTTGAGTTACATGATGATTTTCCAACCATTCATTTTGCTCAAACCCATAGACTGTATTTCTTGAGATTAAAGTCTTAATACGTAATAACAATTTGAGAAGTTTGTACTTAGGGTGATTAATTTTAGTTCATCTTCAATGTAACTTTTCCCATAAAAGAAAATCTGTTGTAGTGGTTCTCCAAAATTTTGCTGCTAACTTTGGTCAGAAGAGCCCACACTCTAAAGGCCCATGACTTTGCCCAACATGTTGCCAGGGAGCAAAGGATAGAGGGTGTACTTTGTTGCAGGGGTGAAGACTCATTTATCTCTTTCTCAATGTCTGAGATTTTTCCCTCACCCTTTGGACCTGGTCTCCTCTAAACAACTGCCAAACAAACAGTGGAGACCCAGAGAAATCTGGAAAATATATTAAACATTTCCAACCTTCGCTTTATCTACTTGTTATACTCTAACTGTGGCAAATGCAAACACTATCTTCATATAACTCATCTCACAAAAATGTTACTAATATTCCACTCCCTCACTTGGCTCCAATGACATTTGTACTGAGATATTTTTGGAAAATATCTTCATCCTCTTTGTCATTAATTTCCATTCTTTTAGGATTTTTTCCACCCCTTAAAAAAAAATCCTGAAAAAGTTATGCTGAATTTTTTAAGTTATTTTCTTCCAAAGTAGTAGCTATTTTTAAAAAAATGCTTTTCCTTATCTAGTCATGTCATGCAATTTATTTTATGAACATTTGCCTTATGAAGCATCACACAATTTCCCCAAAACATGAGTGTAAATGAAAGATGACTCATCACTTGAGTTGGGAATGGTATTCTCTTTCTATAGATATAAAAAAGCAATAATAAAAATACACTAGCAGAGGGAAAAGAGGGCGATAGGAATAAGGGGGAGAAAAGACCAGTGTAAGAGAACTCCAGATTCCAGTAAGAAAAACACTGGCTCCTCCTACGTTTCCTTTATTGTCACCACTACCATGCTAACTTCTGACTGGGGAAAACCCACACAGAGCCCGGCAGGGTGTTCCCCAGGTGAACTTAGTTCTGCAGGTGTCTGCCTAGATAGCATCAGATCCCATAGGCGAGGGGCTTAGTCCCCTGAGCCTGCTCCCCCTACACACCTCAGATACAAACTGCAAGTCCCAGCTTGTCACCTGTACTTCTGACCGACTTGCTATCAATTGGAGTTCCTGTGGACCCCTCCTTGGGTTCAATTATTTGTTGGAATGGCTCACAGAGCTCAGGGAAACACTTCCTCATAGTTACTGGAGTCTTATAAGTGACATAATAAGGGGCATAAATGAACAGCCAGATAAAGAGGTACACAGGTCAAGGTTCAGAAAAGTCCCCAATTCAGGAGTTTTTGTACCAGTGGAATTGGAGTGTGTCACCCTCTTACGTGGATGTGTTCACCAACGTGGATGTGTTCACCAACCCACAAGTTCTGTGAAACCCCTTCTCTTGGGGTTTTATGGAGGCCTCATCATAGAGACCTGGTCAACTATTCACTCCACTTCCAGCCCCTCTTCCTTGTTTGGAGAATGGGGGCAGGGCTGAAAATTCCAAGTTTGTAATCACAGCTTGGTCCTTTTGGTAGACCAGCCTCCATCCAGAAGCCCACCAAGAGCAGAAGGGATTCCTATTAGCCAAGAAATTCAAAGGGACTTAGGACCTGTGCGTCAGTAACTTGAGGTCCAAGACCAATTTTAGAACAAGATTCTCCTACTCATCTTACCATTTAGGAAATTACAAGGGTCCTAAGGGCTCTGTGCCAGGAACCAACAGCAGAGTATATATTTTTTCTACTACTTTACAGGGCCTTAGAAATGAATTCTAGGATTTGAATTGTTACAGCAGACAAAAGACTCTGTACCTGACTCCTGTCTCTCCCTAGAACTTCTATAAGACCTGACACTCGGGACCCTTTCTTCTCTTATCCAAACAGAGCAACTGCTATGCTGGGTGGAAAACAGGGACACTAGCAGAGTCTCCGGGAATGGGGGTGAGGTGACTCAGCTAGGGTATAGTAGGCTTTGTGGCCTCACCAAGGGAGGTCTTATTGCAACAAAGCTCCTCAGCCATCCTGAATTTACCTCCAAATTATTGACATTCCCAAGATCTTCTCAAACATTTCTGAGAGGCTCAAAATTACTCTTGCTAATGAACTAGTTGTTCACAGTTGATGAGGCATTATTTTTATATTGCCCTTCATTAAATGAGATGGTTATCTTAACCAGAAGAAAAATCACATCTATCAAAAGTCCTTCTTCTCTTTAATAGTAGATCTCAGAATAGCCACAAGAAAGTGTTGGTCTCCATCAAGAGACTGGGAAAGGATAGGATGGGCATAAAATTTGTGAGCAAAGGTGAACCAGATAAGAGGTCACTTAGCATGGAGATTGGTTCATGAGTCACGCCTTTATATCAAAACAGGGAGATCAACAAAGCAGAGAGGTGTTTCCCAGGAGAGAATTCTGTGCAAGGCCAGGGGATTAAGAATCCTGGTTATGCTTTTGGAAACGAGGATAGTGGTACCAGCACTGGGTTGGAGGACTAGGGAATTGGGTAGTTCTAGAATTTGGGTCCAGAGATGAACTAACAGGAATCATACACAGCTGGTATCAGGTTTCCATGCCTGTGCAAAAATTTACTACAACCATAGAGGTTTAAAGAAACACCCATTTATTATCACAGTTTCTATAGATCAGAAATGTTGATTCAGTTTAGCTGGATCTTCTGCCCAGGGTTTCAAGAGGTTAGACATCTGGGTTTTCTTTTGAAAAAAGAAAGGTTGTTGGCTGTTGGCAAAATTCAGCTCCTTGTAGTCATGGATCACTTCTTTCTTGTTGGCCTCAGCAGGGGCCTGTGTTCAGTTCTTAGAGGCCACCCACAGTGTCCCACCCCATGACCCTCTGTACAACATTGTAGTTTGTTCTCTCAAGGCCAACAGACAGCATCCACTGCAGTTTGGAATCTCTCTGACTTTTGTCTCTGACCTGTAACCCTCTTTTAAAAGTGTTCCCCTGATTAGGTCAGGCCCACCCACATGCCAGGAGGGGGTATTGCACAGGGCATGCATACCTGGGGCTGGGATCTTGATCTAGAATCCTGCCCAGCACAGTGCCTTAAAGAAATGTGTGTGGATAATAAGTCAATAAATAATCATGCAGGGCCAGACAAAAAAGATTGAGAAGGAAGGCACCCAGGAAGAAAGGGAGATTATGGGAAGACAGAAAGGAAGACATTTAAACAACTAAGAAGGGTTGGGGCCTGGAATAGAGAAACTTTGTTAACAGAGTAGAAGATCCCTACAGAGGGGACATATAGAGCCACCCACTAATCTCCAGTGACAAGGGTTACAACCACTGACTGGGCCCAGAGAACTCAGCCTTGTGCCTTGGCTGCTGCACCCTGTGAGCTAGGGAAAGAAGGGGAGTGGTGGGTGCACATCAGCTGAAGCAGAAGGGAAGTGGGAGGAGTTGATGCTACTCTGCCCTGGGAAGTGGGAGGAGTTGATGCTCTGCCCTGTTTGATAAGCTCTCACATGACTTCATGCAGAGCTCCCCAGATTCCTATGATGTATTTTCCCTATTTTACAGATAAGTAAGTGGAGGTTTAGAGTCAGATGCAGGTTTGAATATGCACAGTGGAGCCCATTTTCTACACTGGGCTCCTAAACTTGTGCATCTCAAGCTTGAGCAGTATTCTCCCTTCTAGTGGAAGAATTCTCGCCAAACACAAGCATCAACTTTTATGATGTTAAATATGTAAACATAACTGACGGAAAAAAGCCCTTTATATAATAGCAGAAAGGAAAATTCTTGTGGCCTTTAATGAAATATCCCATGGATAACCTTGCCTTTTATGGTTATTTATATTTAGTTGAAGTTCAGTCATTAAATGTATGTTACAAGCATCAAGAAAAAAATAAAAGGTCTAATGTATCTATCTCTCATACAGCAATGAAGACAAAGCTAATTTACAAATTCCATATAACCAATAGAATTGAAATCTCCATTTTAAAAAAATCTAATTTTTAAAAAATGAAACCGAAGTTGATTCCAATAGAAGAAAGACTCATCACGTGTCTTCTGTTTCATGTTATCAACTTGATTGTTTTGTTTTTAATCACAAAATGGATTAGGATTCAAGCAATTAAAATTATTTTTCTTACTTTATAATACATTTATTTTTGATCTCCGGGGTCTTTGTTTTTGCTTTGTTTTGTTTAGAGAGGGAGAGAGGAGAGAAAGAATCCCAAGCAAATTCCACACCCAGTGCAGAGCCCAGTGTGGGGCTTGATCTTAACAACCCTGGAACCATGACATGAGCTGAAATCAAGAGTACATGCTTAACCAACTGAGCCACCTAGGAGCCTCTGATTTTTTACCTTTTAGTCCATTTTATAGAGCAATTTGATTCAATACCAAAATTTTTTTGAAAAAGCAGCAAGACTGGTCACAGAAATGGATTTGATCACTTGTTATAAAATTACTACTAATGTCCTGTGGTCAGTTGGTACAGAGGACTCATGTGCTTTATAGAGCTTGGGTCCTCAGGGGCCATGCACAAAACAAAATTTACTTTTAGCCAAAATTACTCTTTATTTTTTATTTTTTTTTAATTTATAGATTTTATTTATTTATTTTTCGGAGAGAGAGCACACACAAGCAGGCAGAGTGGCAGGCAGAGGCAGAGAGAGAAGCAGGCTCCCTGCAGAGCAAGGAGCCCCATGCAGGACTCCATCCCAGGACCCCGGGATCACGACCTGAGCCGAAGGCAATGGCCTAACCAACTGAGCCATCCAGGCATCCCCAAAATTACACTTTAAAAGGATCTCTTTAGGCTCAGTGCACCCAGATACTCAAAGGCTTCTGGGCCCTGAGACCAAATAAAAGGACCTAGACCCATATCTCCATGTGATGCTCCCTCAGATAAAAGCTCACTGTATGGAATGAAAGGGTGAGTTTCCTCTGTTATTTAAATGTTCTTATCTCCTTTCCTTTCTGCCTCTCTGATCTGATTCCTTCCTTCTTCCCTTCCTCCTTCCTTCCCTGCCTTCCATCCTTCCTCCCTCTCTAACTACCTTCCTCCCTCCTTTCCCTCCTTCTCTTCCTCTCTTTTTAAAAGCATTTACATATGAGACAATATATTTTAAGATAATATTTAAGAATGGAGGATCATGATCTATCTAACTTACTCTCAAGTAGTTCATAAAAAATAAAAATTGTAATGTGTTCATACATATAAAGGAGAGAGAGATAAGGGAAAATGCTAAAAAGATGTGAATCGAGGGAACAGATATATGTAAGTTCTTTGTAATATTCTTACAAGTTTTGTGTAAGTTGTAATTTTCCGTTTAAAACGTTTAATTAAATTTTAAAGCTACCTAAAACTCTATTTTTTAAAAAATAAAAAGTCGCAGCGATATTATTCAGAAAAACAAAGGTGTTTATGGGAATGCTTCCTACTTCTTCCATCCAGATCACTTCTCCCTAGTGCTGCTGCAAATCAAAATGTTTTGTTTTGTTTTTTTTTACAACTCAGATAAATTGTAAATAACTTACACTTTTACTTATAATTTACTGGAGTGGCAAAAAGTTTTTTTTCTTAATTTTTTTGTCCATGGTTCTCTAAAATCACCCAGTTGTTAGCCAGCATGGTAAAAAAGAAATGGAGAGAATATACGTTATTACCACGTCCAAAGAGCTCTTCTTACTCAGTATCTGCAGACCTCCATTAATATCTACTGTTATGGAATATATATATATACCTCATTGTAATGAATTTCCATTAGATCTTGTTGTTTTTGTTATTTTGCAATATTTGAAGCTCAAAAAGCCTGCACACCTGAGCATACCCATCTTCTCCTCTCCTCATACCCTTCCTCCTCCCCCTGCCCCCTGGCCAATTTCTATTACTATCACCTCCATTCTCATTGACAGAACTTTCCAAGGTATCTGTGATTCATCCTAAACCCAGTGTCTCTAGGTCTGGTCCCATTTTTCAGTGCCTTACTAGACTCAGGTCACTGCCATACCATAATGCACTACCCTGCAAATAAAGCAAAGGCCTCCCTTGTGCAGGGGGAGAGTTTGGAGAGCAGACAGCAAGCTAGTTCCAGATCCCTCCTCGCATTGGCAGAACTCTGTGATGTCAGGCACACAGGGTTGGCAGCCACAGTCCCTGAAAAAATTCATTGTGAAATTCAATGCCGTGAAGATTTTCCCCTGTGTTTTCTTCTAAAAAATCCTATGCTTTGGGTCTTACATTTAAATCTTTCATCCACTGAGTTAATTTTTGTTTATAAAGTAAAGTAAGAATCTAACTTCACTCTTTACCATACATATACCATTTTTCCAGCACCATTTATTGAAGAGACTATCTTTTCCCCATTAGGTAGTCTTGGCATTCTTGTCTAAGAGCACTTCACTCTATGTACGAGGGTTTATTTCTGAACTCTCTAGTCTATTCCATTGATCTATAGGTCTATTTTCATGCCAGAACCATATATTTGATTACCAGGACCTTTAACTTTGTTCTTCCTTTACAAAATTGTTTTGGTTATTTGGAATCCCTTATAATTCCACATGAATTTTAGGATTTTTTTTAATTTCTGCAAAAATACCATTGAGATTTTAATAAGAATTACACTGAATCTATAGACGATTTCAGGTAGTATGGACATCTTAACATTCATACAACATAACATCATAACATTTTGTATATATATATATATAATGAATTATATATATATAAATTATATACATGAATTTCATATATATGAATTATATATATACATATATTATATATATATAATACAAAATTTTACCAAAAGAAATTTAGGAAGACATGAATAAATTGAAAGGCATTATATATATATAAATATATATATAAATAATATATATTTATTTATATAGTATATAAAATTTATATATAAATTATATTACATATCATATAAAATTTATATCTAAGTTTTATATAATATGTACTATAATATATATTTATTATATTATATATAAATATATATTATATTATATATAAATATAATATATATATTATATTTATATTATATATTGTATACAATATATATTATATATAATATATATCTAAGTTTTATATAATATGTACTATAATATATATTTATTATA
>ML096377.1:0-14531 GCA_003697995.1 Taxidea taxus jeffersonii | reverse complement strand
AATATATAAATATAATATACTTATATATTATATAATATAAATATAATAATTAATATATTATATATTATAAATATATATATTTATTTATATATATTATATAAAATTTACATATAAATTTTATATAATATGTAATATATAATATATTATTCATATATAATTTATATAGATAAATTTTATAAATTTTATATTTATATTTAAATATATTTCATTATTTTTATTTATTATTATTTATTTTTAATATATTAAAGATATTAAAATTTATATTTATAAATATTGTATAAAAATTTTATATGATATATAATATATATATTATTTTTATATATAAATATATATATTTATATGTATATAAAATGCCTTTCAATTTATTCATTTCTTCCTAAATTTCTTTTGGTAAACTTTTGTAGTTTTCAGTGTACAAGTTTTACACCTCCTAGTGATTTTTATTGTTAAGCATTTTATCTTTTTGATGCTACTGTAAATGGGATTGTGTTCTTAATTTCCTTTTCAGGAATTTCACTTTTAATGTATAGAAATAAAACTGATATTTGCATTTTTTATCCTGTAATTCCAATGAATTCATTCTTTTTTTTTTTTTTTACAATTTTTATATATTTATTTGACAGAGAGCTAGAGAGCACAAGTTAGCAGAGTGGAAGGCAGAGGAAGAGAGAGACTGGCTCTCTGCTGAGCAGGGAGCCCAATGTGGGGCTTGATCACAGGACTCTGGAATCATGACCTGAGCAGAAGGCAGCCACTCAACCAACTGAGCCACCCAGGTACCACTTATTCATTAATTTTTACAGCTTTTTCTGTGGAATCTTCAGGGTTTTCTAAATATAAGATCATGCCATCTACAAACATATAATTTTACTTTGTCTTTTATGATTTATGATGAGATTTATTTCTTTTTCTTGCCTGGTAGCTTTGGCTAGGACTCCCAGTACTGTGCTGAATAGAAGTGGTGATAGTGACATCCTTCATTTGTCACTACCTTAAAGGAAGTACTTCTAGTCCTTCATCGTTGAGTCTGATGTTAACTCTCAGCTTTTCATGCAGGGCCTTTATTATGTTGAGGTAGTTGTCTTTTGTCCCTAGTTTCTTGAGTGTTTTTATCTTGAAAGAGTGTTGAATTATATCATATGCTTTTTCTGTATTTATTGAAATAATCATATGGTTTGTCTTTCACTCTGTTAATGTATTATACTTCATTCACTGATCCTCATATGTTGAATCATCACATTGCAGAAATAAATCCTTCTTGGTTATGGTGAATAATTTTTTTTAACATGCTGTTGAATTTGGCTTCTTAGTCTGTGGTATCAGTTGCAAAACCCCCCCTCCTTTTATGATTTTAGTTATTTGAGCCTTTTTTTCTTAATCTAAATAAGATTTTGTCAATTTTGTTGAAATTTTCAAACACCTGACTCCATTTCATTGATTTTTTTCTAATGTTTTCTATTCTCTTTTTTTCTCTCTGCCATAATCTTTATTAGTTCCTTCCTTTTAGCTTTAGGTTTAGTTTGTTCTTTTGTGTAGTTCTTTGAGATGTAAGTTATATTATTGGTTTGAAATCTTTCTTTTTCTTTTTTCATATAAGTATTTATCATTATAAAATTCCTTCCTAGTACTCCTTTCACTGCATCTCATAAGTTTTGTTATGTTATGGTTTTGTTTTCAATTGTCACAAGGGAATTTCTAATTTCCCTTGTGTTTCTTCTATGAGTCTCTGGTTGTGTATGAATGTGTAGTTTAATTTATTTGTATTTGTGGATTTCCCAGTTTTCCTTCGGCTACTGATTCCTTTCATTCCAGTATGATCAGGAAGATATTTTATATAATTTCAATCTTTTTACTAGTTAAGACTTACTTTGTGGTCTCATATGTCTGTCTTGGACATATGCTTCACATGTGCTTAAGAGTGTTTATTATGCTGATCATGCATAGAGTGTTCTGTCAGGTCCAGTTGTTCTGTAGAGTTGTTCAAGTACTCTATTTCCTCATCGATCTTCTGCCTAATTTCTCTATCCATTATTGAGAGGTGGTATTAAAGTCTCTATTATTATGCTGCTATTTCTCAATCAACTCTATCAATGTTTGCCTAATATATTTAGAATTTCAGATGTTTGGTGCATAAATATTCCACTAGGTGGACTTGTGTTTCTAGGCATAAAATACCAGGTTTTCATCAACCCAACCAGCCATAAAAAGAAAAACAAGATTAATTAGACAAAAAAGAAGAAAGAGACAGAAAAAGAAAAGTAACCTGTACAGCACAAAGAATTTACATAATGAAGACTGAAAAGACAAGGATTTGAGCTGTTTTTCTTTCCAGAGTATTTGTCAATTCTGAAAGGAATCCTTAAAAGGCTGAGCAGTTGAGCAGAATTTCCAGCTAAAGGGGCAAAAGTGGAATCAGGAAATGCCAAACAGGAAGTACCATTTCGATATTCCAGACTTACAGCTGAAACAATGAAAGGCTATGTTTAGGAGTAAAAGTGAACCAGAAATAAATCTTCTCTGAGCCAGAACCCACCTCATTCAACTCAGGTCCTAATTAAATTAAGATACTTTAGGATTTCTAAATTTACAGCCTAAAAGTCATTGGGAGTAAAAGTAAAAACTTAAAAAAATAAGATTATTCAAAATCCCAGTTTGTCTCTAGAACTTTTATACACAAGGTTTGGCATTCAATAACAAATAACAAGACTTAGAAATAACAAGAAAAGAATATGACAGAAGTTAAGAGAAAAGGCAGACAAAAAAAGAGATTTATAAAAATTTAGATAAGTTTTTCAGAGCAGAGCATAAAATAAGTATAGTGAATATGTTCAAGGAATTAAAAAATAAGAATATTTGGGTGAGTAATTGAAACTATAAAAAATCAAATGAAATTCTAGAACTAAAGAACAATTTAAACTCTTATATATGGAACCAGAAGAGACCCTGAATTGCCAAAGAAATGTTGAAAAAGAAAAACAAAACTGGGGGCATCACATTGCCTGATTTCAAGCTTTACTACAAAGATGTGATCACCAAAACAGCATGGTACTGGCACAAAAACAGACATATAGGCCAGTGGAACAGAGCAGAGATCCCAGATATGGACCCTCAACTCTATGGTCAACTAATCTTTGACAAAGCAGGAAAAAATATCCAATGGAAAAAAGACAGTCTTTTCAATAAATGGTGCTGAGAAAATTGGACAACTATATGTAGAAGAATGAAACTCGACCATTCTTACACCATACACAAAGATAAACTCGAAATGGATAAAAGACCTCAACGTGAGGCAGGAATCTATCAAAGTCCTAGAGGAGAACATAGGCAGTAATCTCTTCAACATCGACCACAGCAACTTCTTTCAAGATATGTCTCCAAAGGTAAAGGAAACAAAAGCAAAAGTGAACTTTTGGGACTTCATCAAGATCAAAAGTTTCTGCACAGCAAAAGGAATGGGAGAAGATATTCACAAATGACACTACCGACAAAGGGCTGATATTCAAGATCTATAAAGAACTTCTCAAACAACACACACAAAAGAGATAATCTTGTCAAAAAATGGCAGAAGACATGAACAGGCACTTCTCCAAAGAAGACATACAAATGGCTAACAGACACATGAAAAAAGGTTCATCATCACTAGCCATTAGGGCAATTCAAATCAAAACCACATTGAGATACCGACCTTACACCAGTTAGGATGGCCAAAATCAACAAGACAGGAAACAACATATGTTGGAGAGGATGTGGAGAAAGGGGAACCCTCTTACACTGTTGGTGGGAAGGCAAATTGGTGCAGCCACTTTGGAAAACAGTGTGGAGATTCCTTAAGAAATTAAAAATAGAGTCACTCTATGACCCTGCAATTGCATTACTCAGTATTTACCCCAAAGATATGGATGTAGTGAAAAGAAGGGCCATCTGTACCCCAATGCTCATAGCAGCAATGGCCACAGTTGCCAAACTGTGGAAAGAACCAAGATGCCGAATGGATAAGGAAGATATGGTCCATATATACAATGGAGTATTATGCCTCCACCAGAAGGGATGAATACCCAACCTTTGTGTCAACATGGACAGGACTGGAGGAGATTATGCTGAGTGAAATAAGTCAAGCAGAGAGGGTCAATTATCATATGGTTTCACTTACTTGTGGAGCATAAGGAATAACATGGAAGACACTGGGAGATGGAGAGGAGAAGTGAGTTGGGGGAAATCAGAAGGGAGACAAAGCATGAGAGACTGTGGACTCTGAGAAACAAACTGAGGGCTTTTTAGGGGAGGTAGGTGGGGGGTTGGGTGAGCCTGGTGGTGGGTATTATGGAGGGCAGATATTGCATGGAGCACTGGGTATGGTGCAAATAATGAATTTTGGAACACTGAAAATAAATAAAATTAAATAAATTTTTTTAAAAAATCCTCTTACATGAAGAATTCCTTGGATGAGGATAAAAGCAGAGGAGACAAACTCAAGGCTGGAAGTTCTACAACATCTGTAGTTGAGATTCCAGAAGGAAAGCAAAGAATGAATGGACCGAAGAAATATTTAAAGATTTAATGGCTAAGAATTTTCCAAAATTGATAGCACTGTATCTAGAAATTCGTTCAGAATGTTTTACAAACCCCAAAGTAAGATAAATACACACAAGAAAACAATAAAAAAAAAACCTATACCTAAGCATATGCTAGCTAAACTGCTAAATACCAACAGCAAAGAACAAAAATGTAAAAGCGTCCAATTAAAAACAGAAGAGAAACAATAAGGCTAATATCCAACTTTTCAACAGAAAACCAGGAAAGCAGAAGACAGTAAAATATCTTCAAACTCCTGGGAAAAAAATAACAGCAACCTAGAGTGAAAACATCCTTTGAAATTGAAAATGGAATAAGAACATTTTGTGCAGAAAAACAAAAAAGTCAGATAATTTATCACCAGCAAACCTGCACTAATGGATATATTAATGATGAATTTCAGGCAGAAGGAAAATGTTCCCAGATGGCAACTCAGAGATGCAATAAAGGGTGACAGAAAGGGGAAATATATGTAAAAATATCTGTATGTATACTAGGAAATACAATAATAATAATGTGGCATTTAAATGATAAAAGAATGAAAAGCACAGATATAATAAGTCGGTGGAGAAGAGTAAATGTAATTATGTTTATTAAGGTCCTCCTATTGTTCAAAATGTCATGAAAATGCATGTGGAAATGCTTAGGGTAACAACTAAAAAAATAACAAACATGTATATAACAAAAAAGATAATAAAGCTAGAAGAAAAATACATAGTGATAAAATATGCTTAAATAATCCCAAAGAAGGCAAAGAATGATAGCTATAGGATATTGAACAGATGAGTAAAGTAAAAATCAGGTAGAAAGATAGAAAGTCTAAAACCAACTATGTGTCATTTGGTTCAATTTAAATAGACCAGACAAAAGATGAGAAATGTACATTTGCTTGTGCTGTCAGGTAAGATGAAATTTCTAACAGACCCAGTGAGAACAACTTATTCTATTATAATAATCAAAAGAAGTTTGAAAGTTGTTTGCACAAAAGCTAGAGGAGCACAGGTTCCAGAGAAAGAGAAGAAACTTTTAGAGGTGACTTGAGGACCTTCAGTTGCCCTTTGGCTGCACTGATTCTGGGCATTTGAACTTGACCTTACAGAGGAAGATTGGAATTTTCTGGAAGAGTGAAGATTGCCCAGTTCTGGGGAGACCAAGACCCTCCATAGACAAGGATCTGTATGAAAAACTTGGTGAGAGTTGAAAACCCTGGAAGGAATGCTGAAATGACAGGGACAGCTGTGGCTTCCTTTACTCTATGGTGCCCTTGGATGGGTAATGAGGGCACGGAAGGACTGTTGAAGTGCTGGTTATATTTTATTCTTTCATTCAAGACATGGTAACACAGGTGTGTTCCATCATGGCAATTAAGGAAGCTATAACCTTTAAAAAATCTAATTAATTAATTAGTTAATTATTTTTGGATTTTATTTTATTATTACTTTTTAAAATTCCAGTATCAGTAACATACAGTGTTACATTAGTTTCAGATGTACAATATAGTGGTTCAGCAATTCTATACATTACTCAGTGCTCATCATGTTGAGAGTAGTTTTTAATCCCCATCCTCTGTTTCACCCATCCCTCCACTCACTTCCCTCTCACCACCAGCAGTTTGTTCTCTATAGTTAAAATTCTGTTGTCTGGGGACGCCTGGGTGGCTCAGTTGGTTAAGCGGCTGCCTTCGGCTCAGGTCATGATCCCAGCTTCCTGGGATCGAGTCCCGCATCAGGCTCCTTGCTCGGCAGGGAGCCTGCTTCTCCCTCTGCCTCTGCCTACCACTCTGTCTGCCTGTGTTTGCTCTCTCTCTCTCTCTCTCTGACAAATAAAAATTGCTCACCTTTAAAAAAAAAATTCTGTTGTCTGGTTTCTTTCTCTCTCTTTCCTTTGCTTGTTTGTTTTGTTCCTTAGATTTCACACATGAGTGAAATCCTATGGAATTTGTCTTTCTCTGACTGGCTTGCTTAGCATTATACTCTCTAGTTCCACACATGCTTTTGCAAATAGCAAGATTTCTTGTTTTTTTAAATGGCTGAATACTACTCTGCCATTTTAAAAAAATAAATATTTAATTTATATTTAATTTAATATTGTATATTATATCAAATATAATTTAATTTATATTTAGTTTAATTTAATAAATTAAAAAAATAAATATTTTATTTATTTATTTGAGAAAAAGACAGAAAGCAAGACAGAGAGTATAAGGAGGAGGAGTGGTAGAATGAGAAGGACAAGCAGATTCCCCATTGAACGAGGAGCCTGATGTGGAGCTCAATCCCAAGACTCTGGGATCATGACCCGGGTCAAAGACAGACACCACGTATTCTTTATCCATTTACCTATGGATGGACACTTGGGCTGCTTCCATAATTTGGCTATTGTAAATAATGCTGCAATAAACATAGGAGTGCATGGATCCATTTGAATTAGTGTTTTTGTATTTTGGGGGTAAATACCTTGTAGTATGATTACTGAACCATAGGGTAGCTCTATTTTTAGCTTTTTGAGGAACCTCCATAATATTTTCCACAGTGGCTGCATCAGTTTGCAATCCCACCAACAGTGCAAGACAGCTCACTCTTCTCCACACTTGCTAACATTTATTGTTTCTTGTGGTTTGGATTTTAGTCATTCTGACAAGTATGAGATGGTATCGCATTGATGTTTTGATTTGTATTTCCCTGATGATGAGTGATGTTGAGCATCTTTTCATGTGTCTGTTGGTCATCTGAATGTCTTTTTTGAAGAAATGTCATCATATCCTCTGCCCATTTTTTACTTGAATTATTTATTTTGGGGTGTTGAGTTTTTTAAGTTCTTTATATATTTTGGATATTAACACTTTATTGAGTATGTCATCTGCAAATATCTTCTCCCATTCTGTAGATCACCTTTTAATTTTGTTGACTGTTTATTTTGTCACACAGAAGCCTTTTATTTTATTTAGTCTCAATAGTTTATTTTTGTAGGAAGCTATACACTTTTTTAAAAATTTTATTTTTTTTTCAGTGTACTAAAATTCATTGCTTATGCACCACACCCAGTGCTCCATGCAATACATGCCCTCCTTAACACCCACCACCAGGCTCACCCCACCCCTTACATCCCTCCCCTCCAAAACCCTCAGTTTGTTTCTCAGAGTCCACAGTGTCTTGTGGTTTGCCTCACCTTCCAATTTCCCCCAGCTCATTTATCCTCTCCATCTACTAATGCCCTCTGTTTTATTTCTTGTGCTTCACAAATAAGTGAAACCATATAATTGACTCTCTCTGCTTGAGTTATTTTGCTCAGCATAATCTCTTCCATTCTCATCCATGTTGATATAAAAGTTGGATATTCTTCCTTTCTGATGGAGGCATAATACTCCATAATGTATATGGACCACATCTTCCTTATCCATTCATCTGTTGAAGGGCATCTTTTACTATAAAGTTGTGATCACCAAAGATAGCATGATACTGGCACAAAAACAGACACATAGACCAGTGGAACAGAGTAGAGAGCCCAGATATGGACCCTCAACTCCATGGTCAAATAATCTTTGACAAAGCAGGAAAAAATATACAGTGGAAAAAAGCTATAAACTTTTGTTCAAGGACTTTTCTTGTATGTAAGTTATCCTTAATAAAACGTATTAAGGAAAAGACAAAGATTGTCAGACTGAAAAGTTTCAAAATTTTAGAAAACAACCTTATGCTACTTGAAAATATTAGGATATAGAATGGTGAAAAGTAAAAGGACTAAAAAGAAATAAAGTTGGTGTGGCTATAATTAACTCAAAACCAAATACTAAAGCAGCATGTATTACCAGAGAAAAAGAAAGAAATTTCATAACAATAAAATCATTGAATCACTAGAAAGACAAAAAACCCTCCAAATCACTATAAATATATAGGTACTTCATTATATAGCCTCAATATGTATTTAGCAAATATATGCAGAATTAAAAGAAATAAACCTACAATTATGGGAAATTATAATGAATACCTTTTAGTATATGATAGGATGATTATGGAAAAAATACAAATAAAAGATTTGAAATATACCATTAACCAATTTGACCTTACAATTCCTACTGTAGTTCACTTACATAGAAGACTGTACACAGGGACATCTGGGTGCTCAGTCAGTTGTGTCTAACTTCAGTTCAGGTCATGATCTCAGGGTCCTGGATTTGAGTCCCACTTCCGGTTTTCCGCTTCCAGCTTTGGGCTTCTGACTTTGTATTAAGCTGGGCGGGGGGTGGTCTTCTTCTCCCTCTCCCTCTGCCTCTGCCTCCACTTGTGCTCTCTCCTCTCTGTTTCTCTCACTCAAATATATAAATAAATCTTGAAAAAAAGAAAGCTGCACACAACTACTGCACAATAACATTGTTTCTGCTGCACATGAAACATTTACTGAAACTGACCATACATGAATCAGGAAGTAAGCTTCATCAAATTTTAAAGGCTTGTATGATATAAAAATACAATTCTGATCATAACAAAAATAAGCACAATTAGTAAAAAGAAATTAACACAAACTGTCAAGAAAATATCCATGTCTTGCAAAGTAAAACACAGGAGTTTCAAATAATGCACAGGTAAAACAAGTGGAAAAAATGGAAAGTGGAAAATACTTTGAAGTGGATTATAATGGTAATAATATACCAAAACTCAATGTATGTAGCTAAAGCTGTATTTTGAGAGAAATATTTGAACTGAAATGCATATATTGGAAAAAGAAAGGCCAACAGGGACCTAATATGCAACTCAAGAAGCTAGAGAAAAGGAAAAGAAAGAAACAAAAATACAATAAATTAAAGCCATAGAAAGGGAGAAAATGACGGAGATAAGAATATAACTGGGGACACCTGGGTGGCTCAGTGGGTTAAGTCTCTGTCTTCCGCTCGGGTCATGATCCCAGAGTCCTGGGATCATGCCCCACATCTGCTCAGTGGGGAGCCTGTTTCCCCCTCTCTCTATGCCTGTCTCTCTGCCTACTTGTGATCTCTGTCAAATAAATAAATAAAATCTTTAAAAAAAAAAAAAGAATATAACTGAAGAATAAACCGAATGTACAATCATGATGGGAGAGGCAAAAATTAATTATTTTTGGAGCCAAATAAAATTGATAAAGCAGTTAAAAGACTGATCAAGTATAAATGAAAGAATGCAAAATTATCAATATCAGGAATAAAAAGAGAGATAGTCTATGAAACTTAAAATGTAATAATACAGCATTATGAAAACTTTCTTACTCTCAATTTAGTAAAATTTTAAGTAAAACAAAGTCCTATAGTAGCACAAAAAAAATCAGAATCTGAGAGATGCTGTATCTATTAAAGAAATTGAATTTATAATTTAAAGCATTCTTACAAATGAAACTATAAACCTAGCTGGTTTCACTGGTGAATGGTACCCAATGCTTTAGAGAGATATCATTCTAGTTTTACCTAATTTCATTAGAAAATAGAAACAAGTGCTCATTTATCAACTTATTATGAGTGCGGCATAACCTTGGTACCAATCTCTGAAAAGGACATTCTATGGCTGTTAAGAAAGTAAAGGGAAAAAGAGAGAAAGAGACAAACCGAGAAACAGACTCTTAACTATAGAGAACAAACTGATGGTTACCAGAGGGGAGGTGGGTGGGAGGATGGGCGAAATAGGGGATGGGGATTAGGGAGTACACTTGTGATGAGCACTGGTTGATGTATGGAAGTGTTGTATCACTATATTGCACACCTGAAATTAATTACACTCTATGTTAACTAACTGGAATTTCAAGAAACATTAAAAAAATCAAATGTTTAAATTCTGGTGAATTCTTCCAAAACCATATGGAAATGTACAAAGGAAAATATTAACAAACTGAATATATTGCAATATAAATATAACAATATATCAGAACCAAGAAAGATACATTTCTCAAGTACAAGGTTAGAAATCAATAAATATAATTCACCACTCACTAACTCTGTATGTGCGTGTGTGTGTGTATGTGTGTATTCACTGCAGTGATGCAGAAAAACAATTTTGATAAAGAATACTTTCTTAATTTAATAAAAGGTATACACAAAAACCCTGAAGTGAACATTATACTTACTGGTAACCTATTAAAATCTTTTCCCTTAAGCCAAAGAATAAGATAAGATTGTCTGACATCATAGTATCTCTTCAACATTGATTGTACTGGTAGCCATAGCCATTGCAATAAGACCAAAAAAAAAAAAAAGGAGAAAAAAGAAAAGAAATGACACTTACAAGGAAAATATAGAACTGTCATTTCTTTACAGAACTAAAGTTCGTGCATATGTAGTAATTTCAAAAGAATTCATAGGTATACTGCTAGAATTAACACATGAATTAAACAAGAGTGCTAGATATAAGATCGAGATACAAATAGTAACTGTATTTTAATAAAGCAGAATCAATTCAAAAATAAAAGTTTTTCTGTGCAGAAAACCCCCGAAACCATTATTAAAAAAAAAAAAAACTAAATAAACAGGGGCGCCTGGGTGGCTCAGTCAGTTAAGCATCTGACTCTTGATTTTAGGGTCTTAAGTTCAAAGCCTAGTTGGGCTCCATGCTATGCTTGGAGCCTACTTTAAGAAAAATTTCTTTTGAAGGAAAAAAAAAACTAAATAAATAGAACAATAATCTGTGTTCATTGGGTTGGAAAACTAAATATTTTAAAAGTGTCAATTCTCAGGGCACCTGGGTGGCTCAGTGGGTTAAAGCCTCTGCCTTTGGCTCAGGTCATGATCCCAGGATCCTGGGATCACCCCGCATCTGGCTATCTGCACGGCAGGGAGCCTGCTTCCCCTCCCCTCTCTCTGCCTGCCTCTCTGCGTGCCTGTGATCTCTGTCTGTCAAATAAATAAATAAAAATTTTTTTAAAAAGTGTCAGTTCTCCCCAAATTAAGCAATAGAGTCAAGCCATTCTAATCATAATATCACCAAGGATTTTTTTTTTACAAGCACATCCTAAAATTCACATGGAAATAAAAAAGCCAGAATTATCTCCAGTTTGCTTGTGACACTTTTTTCTCACACAAACCTTAACTCATTTATCCTGTTATTCTACAATTAGATTTCTGAATATGAAATCAACAGAAATGTGTATATTTATAACCAAAAGATAAGTAGAAGGACGTTCATTGCCACATTCCTTATAGTACCTTAAAAATGGAAAAAGCATAACAGATTTACTGAGGGTTGATATATTCCTACATTAGGGTACCACCCAACAATTGAAATGAGCAGACTGCTGCTACATGCAAAAGTGTGGATGAATCATGCAAATATCACTTGAGTAAAGGAGGCTTTTTACAAATGTGTAATGCTTGAACCCACTTCTGGACATCTGGGTGGCTCATCAGTTGGGCGGCTGCCTTTGGGTTGGGTCCTGATCCCAGGGTCCTGGGATTGAGTCCCACATCACCCTCCTTGCTCATCAGGGAGCCTGTTTCTCCTTCTACCTCTGCCTGTCACTCTGCCTGCTTGTGCTCTTTCATTCTCTCTCTGACAAATGCATAAATAAAACCTTAAAAAAATAAGTTCAAAACCAGGGGCAACTAATCTATGGAGTAAAATATCAGGATTGTGGTTATTTCCAGAGAAGCTTGATAAATAAGAATCAAAAGGGCATCGGAGAGTAACTCTGACATCCTGGTTATTTTCCTTCTTGACGTAGGTAAGGTTATATGAATGTGTTCACTTACAGAAAATTCACCAAGCATATTTTTCTCTAATAAAATGTATTTACAGTATAAGTAAATACAATACATTGGGTTTTGTTATTGTTGTTTTGATAGAGTTAAATATTCTGGACTTTATTCTATTTTTACTTTTTAATTTTTTTTTAAGAAAAAGAAAGTACATGCATAAGTGGGAGGAAGGGGAGGGAGAGGGAGAGAGAGAAGCTCAAGCAGACTCCCTACTGAGTGCAGAGCTGGACTCTAGGCTCAATCCCAGGAGTGTGAGATCATGACCTGACCATGAACTTGAGAGTCAGACACTTAACCAACTGAGCCACCAAGGTGCCCCTACATATTCTGGACTTTGGTGCCTCATGATAAACAGTTGAAGCTTAGACTGGTCACTTGGCCCCAAATTCCTATTCTATAAGATGACCATGAAATTTTGATTTTTTTTTAAGAAGACTAATATGAGGGAAGGGGGAGGAGTCAAGATGGCGGAGAAGTAGGAGGCTGAGATGACATCAGCCAGCAGGAGATCAGCTAGATAGCCTATCAAACAATTCTGAACACCTACAAATCCAACAGGAGATCGAAGAGAAGAAAAACAACAATACTAGGAACAGAAAATCGACCACTTTCTGAAAGGTAGGACCAGTGGAGAAGTGAATCCAACGCGACGGGAAGATAGACCCCAGGGGAAGGGGCCGGCTCCCGGCAAACGGCGGAGCACAAAATCAGGACTTTTAAAAGTCTGCTCCATGGAGGGACATCGCTCCAGAGGCTAAACTGGGGTGAAGACCTCACGGGGACAATGTGGACTCAGGTCCCACGGGGTCCCAGAAGGATCGGGGGTCTCTGAGTGTCACAGAGCTCACAGGTATTAGAGTGGGGAAGTCGGCTGCGGAGACAGAGCCGAGATTTCCTAGTGGTCTGTGACACGGACCGGTGCTCTGTGGCACTGGCCGGTGCTCTGTGCGAGGCGTCCCCACAAGATCCGGGGAGACTCCGAACCGGGAGAGCTCAGGGATCTATGGGGTCCGGAGACTCCAGGTAGGACTCTGCCAGAGACAGAGACGCTTAGTCACAGGCTGGGTGAGCTCGGAGCACTCCCAGAAGCCAGTGAGACGGGACTGCTTAGGCACGATTTTCTCTGAGCGCGGTCTGCGGGCCCGCGGTGTCTGTGGGCGCGCGGTGTATGTGGGCGGGCGCGCGCGCGCAGTCTCCGGCGCAAACGTGGGCTAGGGAGACTGGAGGGATTAAACGCTTTTCTCTGAAGGCGCACTGAAGACTGGGGCCCCTAGCTCTCGGCTCCTCTGAACTGGAGATTGGGAGGCCGCCATTGTCATTCCCGTCCTCTGGAACTCTACGGAAAGCATTCAGGGAACAAAAGCTCCCAAAAGGGAACCGGAGAGGATTACTTAGCCTGGCCCCTGGTAAGGGCAGTGCAATTCCGCCTGGGGCAAAGACACCTGAGAATCACTACAACAGGCCCCTCCCCCAGAAGCTCAAAGAAATACAGCCAAGACCAAGTTCACTTCACAAGGAGAACAGCGGATTCTTATCTGGACAAAATGACAAGGCGGAAAAACTCACCACAAAAAAAAGAGCAGGAGACAGGACCGAAGGCTAGGGACCTAATCAATACAGACATTGGTAATATGTCAGATCTGGAATTCAGGATGACGATTCTCAAGGTTCTAGCCGGGCTCCAAAAAGGCATGGAAAAATATTAGAGAAACCCTGTCAGGAGAAATAAAAGCCCTTTCTGGAGAAATAAAAGAACTAAAGTCTAATCAAGTTGAAATAAAAAAAGCTATTAATGAGGTGCAATCAAAAATGGAGGTTCTTACTGCTAGGATAAATGAGGCAGAAGACAGACTTAGTGATATAGAAGACCAAATGACAGAGAATAAAGAAGCTGAGCAAAAGAGAGACAAACAACTACTGAACCACGAGGGGAGAATTCGAGAGATAAGTGATGCCATAAGATGAAACAACATTAGAATAATTGGGATTCCAGAAGAAGAAGAAAGAGAAATAGGAGCAGAAGGTATACTGGAGAGGATTATTGTAGAGAATTTCCCTAATATAGCAAGGGGAACAAGCATCAAAATCCAGGAAGCCCAGAGAATACCTCTCAAAATCAATAGGAATCGACCCACACCCCGCCATCTAATAGTAAAATTTACAAGTCTTAGCGACAAAGAGAAAATCCTGAAAGCAGCACGGGACAAGAAGTCTGTAACGTACAATGGTAAAAATATTAGATTGGCAG